>RJWJ010013820.1:0-39221 GCA_004363605.1 Indri indri | reverse complement strand
CCCAGCAGCCTCCCAGCAGCCTGCCTCCCACCATATAGTCTTCCCTTCTCCAGCTTCTCCTCCTGAGCATCAAGGGAGAAAACTGGCGGCCAGGAGGAAAACAGGATGCAAAGTGGCCCCAAAATAGGACAGCCTCAGATGCTCTCTGGCTTCCTCCCAGTTTGGGCTTTGAATGAAGCCCCCCAGAACCCCGCCTTCCACCATATAGTCTTCCTTTGAGCAGGAACAAAGAGTAGGAGCCGGTCTTGATTGCCCTATTGTTCTACTTGCTTCCAACTTGGGCAAGGCTGGGTGAGCAGAGGAAGAGACACCCCGCCTGAAGCCTGCAGGGTCTTGCACATCCCAGCATTGGTGCCTTTCCTCACCCTGTACCTGCTGCAGCCAGGTTCTCAGGAATCCCTGACACGTAGATGGCACCATGTTAGGACTCTTGCTTGCAAGAGACAGAAACCCAATGCACGTGCACTTATGTAAAAATGGCTCATTCCTGCACTCTATAAACACTGCCAGAACTTTCTCTGTGTCAGTCGCAGTGTGGGGCTAGGGTCACAGTGGTGGGCAAGGCTGACCAGCTGCCTGCTGTCATGGGCCTGTGTCCCAGCCCTGAGCTGTCCAGTAGGGCAACCACTAGACTCAGGTGGCGAGTTAAACTTACATTCATTAGAATTAAATACAAGTTAAAATTCCCTTTTTCATTTGCAGTAGCCACATTTCAAGTGATGCATTGCTGCCCGTGGCTATCAGCTACCGTATGGGAACAGCACAGTTGTAGAACATTCCATCATCACAGAACATTCCATGGGAGAGTGCTGCTCTAGAATATGTTGGAGGATATGATAAGAAAAATATCAAATGGCGATGGGTTTTATGCAGAGAATTGAAGTGGAGGGAAATGACGCTGACTAGGTGGCTAACTTTGATGGGAAAATCAGAGTGGTCTAGTCAGGGTTCAACCAGAGAAGTAGAAGCAGTAGGACAGATACATTAAGAGATTTATTGCAAGGAATTGGCTTATGCAGTGGCGGGGGGCTGGCAGGGCAAGTCCGGAATCTGTAGGGCAGGGTGTCAGGAAGAGCTGGAACTCCTGGGCATGAGCCGAAGCTACTGTCCATGAGTGGAATCTGTTTTTCTTCAGGGAAGCCTGAGTTCTGCTCTGCAGGCATTTCAGTGGGTTGAATCAGCCCACCTGGATTATCAAGGCTAATCGATCTTACTTAAAGTCAGCTGATTGTAGACTTTAATTGCACCTACAGAATACCTTCACAGAGATGCCTGGAGTAGTGTTTGAGTCAATAACTGGGGACTGTAGCTTAGCTAAGTTGACATGTAAAACTGACAACAAGCCTCTCTGGGAGGTGACATTTAAGCTGAGACTTGAATGACAAGAAAGTACCAGACGTGAGAAGATTGGGGGAAGGGCATTTTGACTAGAGAAAACAGGTCATGCAAGTCTCTAAAGCGCTTCTAAGAAACAGAAG
Organism: Indri indri; assembly: GCA_004363605.1. Classification (NCBI taxonomy): domain Eukaryota; kingdom Metazoa; phylum Chordata; class Mammalia; order Primates; family Indriidae; genus Indri; species Indri indri. The sequence goes on along the minus strand of RJWJ010013820.1, from coordinate 37,743 downwards.
GAAGGTCCACACGGCTGAACCATGGTGAGTATTCTCGTGACCCATTGCTGCATAACAAACTATTCCAAAACTCAGTGGCTTAAAACAACTGCTGTGTTATCTCTCGTGATTCCCTGGTTGGCTGGGCTCAGCTGGGTGGTTCTTCTGTTCCTTGTGTTGTGACCTTGAGCTGCAGTCATCTGGGGCTTGACTGGGCTGACATCCAAGATGGCACATGTGCATGGATGGCGGTGGGCAACAGCTATTGGGTGGGAGTCCAACCAGGGTTGCCCACTGGGGCACCCACATGTCAACATGTGTGAGTGTTCCAAGAGGGAAGAAATGGAAGCTGCTAGTCCTGGAACAGGTACAAAATCACTTCTGCTGGTGACTGTCTCAGTGAGGGGCCAGTCGGGGAAGCAGAACCGCTGTGAATATCACGGAAAAAAAGACCTTATTAGAAGTTAGACCTTACACGAGTGTAGAAGGACTTGGGGAAGTACAAGTTCCAAGGGGGAAGCCAGAGATTCAGAGGAAGGTCTCGCCCTGCCCTGACATGGGTTGTCAGCGACATCTGGCAGCCAGCACGCCCAGCTGTTGGAGGGGCCCACAAAGTGGGACTGGCGCAGATGCCCATGGAAGGTTATTGGCTCTTTGTGGCTTTGGCCTCTGTGAGTTTGCCGTGAAGTGTCTGGCAGTGGACCCGAGGTCACTGTTGGTTATCTAGGGCCTGCTGTCAGGAAGTAGAGTTCCTCTCGGCCACGGCAGGAAGCTTGGGTCTCTTCCACATAGAATGGGAAGCCAGTGAGGGTTTTAAGAGAGGAAGGGACTTGACCGGATTCCACTTAAATTGTTTTAGGCAAAACTAAATCTATTAGTCAATTTTCCTTCCTCCCTCCCACCTTCATCCCTTAGGGTTGGCCTCAACGTTCCCTGTCTGTTTATTTAACTCCACCTTGCTTTCCTCATCTGTGAAATGGGGTGCTAATAGCATCTTCTCCACGGAGTCACTGGGAGGAAAAACGTGAGTTCGTATAAACACTTGCCTCACAAATGGGATGCTCAGTCGTCCATATCGAGCTACAATTATTTTTATTGTTTTATGAGTCTGCTTCCCTCCCTCCTCTCTGCTTTCTGGGCTGAATTTGAACCAAGGCATTCTTCCCACAAAGTCACTGCTTGCTCCCTGGGGGCAGGGCATTTTCCTCCCAGCCTCTGTCTTACTACAGAGCCCCTGGTGGGCAGCCTGGTCCAGGGGGGGCCTCATCTGCCCTTGCCCATCCTGCCCACTTGCCCTTTCTTGCAGGCTGCCTTTGACCCCTCTCTCCCACCCACCTGCTGCTTCGTGAGGTCAGCAGCCACGGCTTTTGTGGAAACCCCCAGTGGAACAAAGAGAGCCTGGCTCCCCACCTGTCATCTCTGATCAGTGCTGTAGTCACTTCCTCTTTTTATTTCTGGCACCGGGAGGTGCTAAGCAGAGGAATGGGGCATAGAATTGACCCTGAACTTGTACTGTGTGGTCAGCAGGGGCTGGACTGTTTGAGGCTTGCGGGTTCCATGTGCACAGAACCAGATGAGCTGAGTCAGACCCAGACTGTCGCATCTTGGTATAAGACTGGAAGTCCCTCCCCCAGAGTGCTGATGGGTCCCTGCCTGCTTATGTTCTCACTAGCTCATCACACCCTGCTACCCTGACCGTCTTTCTCTTCCTCACAAAGTCTGCCTCAGGGCCTTTGCACAGCTCATTCTTTCAGCCTGGAATATGCCACCCCAATCTTCCCCTGGCTGCTTCCTTGTCATTTTGGTCTCAGCTCGAATGCCACCTTTTCAAAGGGCACCACCTGCATCCCAGCCACTCTCTGTCCCGTCACAGCCTCTCTCAGGTCTAGAACAATTTTGCTTATTTATTTGTTTTCCTCCCCATTCTCACTAGAAAGGTAGTTCTCAAACCCGAACGTGTGTCAGAATCCCGAGAGTGTGCCACCCCCAGAGTTCCTGCTCCAGCCACTCCCGGGAAGTGCCCAGGAATCTGCATTTGTAACGAGATCCCAGGCCATATGGATGGTGGTGGCTTGGGGAAAGCACTTCGGGAATCACTGTGCTGGAATTGTTCCAGGGTCCGGGTTGAAGAGTAAAAAGTTGTCACGGAGTGACCGAGTGAATGACAATGGTCTACGATAATAGCAACGGCAAATATTGATTGAGTTCTTCCCAGGCCAAGTCCCACGCTGGGTAATTGACATGATGCATTGGCTCATTTGATATTCTCAACAGCCTCATGAAGTCCATCGGATAATGACTTCTATTTTCTGGTAAGAAAACTGAGGCTCAGAGAGATAGAATCTCTGCCTGGGACCACACAGCAACTAAGTGTCGGAGGCAGGGTTTGAACCCAGGTCAGTCGGACTCTTGTTAAGCCAGAGCTCCCCTCATAAGAGACTGGTAGGAAGGGCCTTCCTTTATCTTGGCGGTGTCTGTGTTTCCATTTGCTCAGCTTGCGGAGGGCAGCCCTCTGGGGGTTTGCAGGGATGTAGCAGCTCACATGAGAATTGAGATAAAAAGGCATTATTTAAAGGCTGCATGTAAACATCAAGTAACGGTATCACGCATGTGTAGAGCACCTTCCGTTTCGGGAAGAAGGTGCTGCAGGTGATCCCAGTCTGGCCTCGCAGCTGTCCGAGTCGGGGGCAGAGGCGGCAAAGCGCTCATCTCACAGACGGGAAAACTCCAGGCAGGGCTGACTCTCTCTCTGCCCTTCCCGGGCCCGGTCCTGAGAGAGGACGGGAGGCTTCGTTGGGTCCTTGAGTGTGTTAGAAATTTTCAGCGCAATGTGCGGGAAGAGGAGGCAGAAAGGGCAAAGAGGATGGAAAAAATGCGATTATTTGGAACAAAATTATTTTTGCCTTCCCCTGAAGTGTTCCAGTGTGACGGCGGCGTTGCTGGAAACTCAGAGATGGTTCCAGTTCGTTCTAGACAGGATTTTCACTCAGGCGGCCTTTTGCTTTGTTTAATTATTTCACTGATTACTGACTCACAGTCTTGTCTGAGAAGCACCCAAGGTATTGTTTGGGGAAGAGGAAAAAAAAAAAGCGCCATATTGACCATAATTTGCATCTCCACTTGCATATTACTTAGTATTTTTAAAATGCGTGCATAGGAAAAAAGAATCTAGAAGGAAATACACTTGGGTAGTTAGCATAGTTGTTCTTTGATTAGGGGTGATTCTTTTTTCTCTTTTGCTTGTCTGCATTTGCCCTCATTCTGGGCAAGAAATAAGTAGTTGTGTGTCTTAAGCGAGTCGGAAGGAAAACAATTCTCCTTGAACTGAGTTTGTTTACTTTGGGGTGTATCGTGATACTTGTCCTCCCTGTTGCTGGTGCCTGGCGGGGCAGGATGCTCAGACCCCACACATTTCAGTGGTTTCCTCATTGATGAAACACCTTTTTTGCACCTGTTCAAAAGGGACAACTTCCTGGGCTACATTTTCCTGAAGCAAACCTTCTCATGGCTTAGACAACTGTGGGTGGTGCCTCAAGATATAATTGAAATGACACCACTGCCAGGGAGACTTCCTTGATTGCATCTGGTTAACTCCTGTGGCAGATTCACCGGGCAGTTATCTGGTAGTTGTTTCGATATGTCAATCTCCCATATCAGATTATGAATTCCTAGATAGTAGGAGCCATCTTTTAATAACAACAAAAATAATAGCAATAAAATATTGAAAGCAGACTTTGTATCAGGCACTGTTCTAAGCTGACTTTGAGGTTACTTCACTTAATCTTTAGACACTCTCATGAGGTAGGGTCTGTTGTATTTCCCAGTTTTCAAATAAGAGAACCAAGGTGCAGAGAGGTGAACCACGCCATCTGAGGTCACATGGCCAGTACATTGCAGAACACCCACACGTGAGCTTGGGCGGATCCCAGACCATACACTCTAATCGTAGCACTTCCTTTGTTTCCTACAAACTACTTAGCATAGTAGCAAAAGTATCATCAAATGAATTACCAAATAAATGAACTGTGATAACTTAATCACAGAAATTATGCCCTTGGAGGGGAAGGTTGAAGCATTTATAGTTTTTCCTAGGAGAAAGAAGTGATACAAAAGAGGTTTCTGTGTATCAGTGATTGGATTGCGTGGGAGGTGATAATGAACAGGTAACGAGAGATATTCTCTTTCAAACAGGGGTCGGCTCTCTGGCCAAATTTGGCCCTCCACTTGCTTTTGTAAATAAAGTTTTATTGGAACACGGCTACACCTATTTGCTTACATATTGTCTATAGCTGTTTTCACGCTACAACATCGTAACTGTGTTGCACTGTGGCAGAGACCAGACGATCCACAAAACCTGAAATATTTACGATCTGGCTCTTTAGAGAAGAAGTTTGCTAACCCTTGTTGTCCAAAGACCAAGCAAGAAATAATGAGTGTTAGTTAAGACAAATATATGCATGCTCTAAACTGGGAGAAATTTAGGTCTGATATGAAGAAGGACTTCCTTTGGGAGGACGGCAATCAATTTATGAAGAGGTTGGAGAGGCAATGACTTTGGAGAATACTATAGCAGGGGCGAATTAATATTTGCACAAGCGGCAGAGCATTTATGTGGAGCTGTCATTTATGGAGCACTAAGTGCTCAGGGGAAGGCATTTGGGCAGGTAGAGTGGACATGCTCAGAGAGGGCAAGTAACTTGCCCAGGGTCACACAGCTAGTACCTGGTAGAGCCTTTGCTCAAACCCACATCAATTTCACCCAAACCGTGTGCTTTCATTATACGGCGCCCCCCCCCCAGCCCTGCTATGCTAATGTTTTCTGTCTGTTCCTCACCAGACTGTGAGTTCTTTGGGGGTGGGAACCACATCTCATTTTCTCTGGAGTGCCAAGTATGTGGATGCTGTCTCGGTAGCACTCGCTGAAGCTCATTCCCATTTAAGAGCGTGTTTTTCTTTGGATGTGTCTACCATCTCCGTGGGATTCTGAAACGTGGGGTTGCCTCGCACTCCAAATCTCCCTACCGAGTTCATGCCTCACTTGAAAAAGGACACTCTAAAGAGTCCCCTCGCCACTAATCACACGGAGAACCTCTTGCGCTGAGTTGGGGGGTGGAGATGAGGCCCCCACGTCATCCCTGTCCTTGGGAACAGAGCTCTGTTTGGCTCCATCATCTGATCATTTTCTTTCTTTAGGGCTTCTGTCTTTGCTGTCTCTGGTACTTTGTGGAGGAGAAATGAGGCAGACAGGCTTTGTAATCGGATACCAGGACGCCCTCGGTGACTGGGGCTGACATTACTTTTCAAGCTCTACCTTCTAAAGACCTTCTGCCTTCATTACCGCAGAGCGTGGAAGAACTGAGTGGCAGGGCTCTATTGTTGCTTTAAACCCTGGGCTCCTTGCTTGAACAAGTTAGGGTCAAATAGCTGGTTGGCAGTAAACACGGGTGATTTTCCCTTCCAGTGTTCATTTTCTTGGACACCTTCCAAACGGGACTTCTTGATGGTGCGGTATCGACTTTGGCCACCTGGAGGCGCTGCCCGACAACCTTCCTTTAGCTGAGAAGTCAGCGTTGACGGAAAAGACGCACAGTAACGTGTGCAAACTGGAAGGAACCTCGGTCTCATCGTCTCAACTTTCAAATAAGGAAAAACAGAGTCTCAGAGAGGAGAAAGGGAACTAATGTGGGCTTAATTCTGTTTCACAGGCAGAACGTTCTGGGCAGGCTGAGAGCCAGGGGGGACCTTGGGCCTCTTTCCTGGGCTGTCCTTGAGCGAGCTGCAGAGTGTTGATCTGAGCAGGGACCTTGCTGCCACTAACCTTCCTTCAACGCTCATGTCATTGAAGCTCTCGCGCTGTTCTCCCTGCCACACTGCAAAACCAATTAAGAGGGGAAAATGAACTGTAAAGAAGGAACATTGAAACGCAGGCTCTAAATAATAACTAGTGGAGACACAAAGGGAGCTCCAAAGAGACAGGGAAGATCTAGGCCGTGGCTTCATTTTCTCGGGAGACATCTGGAAAGAACTTGGGGCCAGGTCTGGGGCACCTCCAGCTGCATAGGAGCCCTCCGAATGTCCAAAGAATGGCCATGAAGAGACGTGGCTGGGTTTGCTTTATTTGAAAACGATACCTTAGTCCTTGCCACGTGCCCAGCACTGGAGCATGTAGATACAAAAGACATGGGCCACTGTTGGCAAGGGGCTGGGCTCCCGGCTGCCTTTTCCAGCTGCCCTGGTCCGTTTGTGGCACAGTCAGGAGGGCATGCGAGTTCGGAACCTGGGATGGGAGTCCTGCCTGGGTCACTGGCCGAGCCTCTTCCCTGTCGGAGCTTTGGTCTTTGAAACAGGCATAATGGTACTTAAGCTTTTAGGATTGTTGTGAGGATTATCGAGGTGATGTGCACTTTGGGGGCTACCACCCCTGTCTGAGCAGGACCTCACTTTGGTTCTTTTGGCTGGAGTGAATTAATTGGAAATCATACAACCCCAAGAGAACGGGTCGAGTCAAAGGTTTCTCTCTGCTTCCTGGTATGGTGCTGGCATCGCCTGTTCTGCCTCCAGCCTGTTTCTGCAAGGCAAACTCCTTGGGAGCTGAGTGGTCACGGCACCCCAGAGCTGGTGAGGCCCACTCCACGATAGGTGCGGACGGTGTTGCCTATGATGTCTGTCAAGCCCCTGAACTTAATGGTACTGCTGCCTCATGGATCGAGAACAGTGTCTAGACCCCTTTTAATATTCTGAGTGGAAAAAAGGTAGCAACCAATCACAATCTTCTTTTGACATATACGAGAGTTTTGGAAAAAGTTTCTCATAGTCTTTTATAGAAATATGTGGCTGTGTTTATTCCCCCTAAAGTGAGCAAGTTTCTGGACTAAAGGGCTTTTAAGTTGGGGACTGACAGCTTACGTGGCATCCTTCTTCACTGCAGACTGTCTCGAGGTTGCAGGGTGAGGGTACCTTGCTTAAGAACAATTATCCTTGTCTGTTAGTCCTATCTGATGTCAGGCTCACCTGATCTCAGGCCCCTGGTAGGAGTTTTTCTCGGTGGTCTCCAATTGGAGCATGAAAAGGGCTAGCTCAGGTTTCTCAACCTCGGCGCTGGTGCAATTTGGGGCTGGAAAAATCGTCCTGTGCCTTGGAGGATGTTTAGCAGCATCCTTGGCCTCTACCCACTAGATGCCAGTAGCAGCCACCTCCCACCCCCTGGTTGTGACAATTAAAAACACCAGCAGACGCTGTCAAATGTCCCCTGGGGCAGAGTCCTACTCCTGGTTGAGAACCACTGACTTGACTTATCCCGAATGCACCAGGAATGTCACCGCTGTGGCTCTGAGGCTGGTGACGATGGTAATGATGACAATGATGGCAATTTAAGTATTCTGAGACCAGACGAAAGCCAGGAGATTTTGTGAAGACCGAGGTTCTGTAAAGCACAGAAAACCATAATTGAGTTGGATTTTGTGTATCATGCCCAGAGCATGGTTTTCCCAGGGGTCTTTATGCCAATTAGCAGGAAGCAGATGAAAGCTGGGAGCCTTGATGCACCGCCCTCCCTCCGACACACCCGCGCACACACCCATGCTCGAGCTCGCCTCTCCCCAGGGGCCTTGTTAAAACTTCCATCAGTTTTGCAAATAAACAGCTCCCGATCACCCATGAACGGCGGCAGGAGTGGACGGAGTCCGGGCTGGGGCAGGGCGCCCTTCTCTGGCTGTGGGAGCCTGGACAAGCCCCGTGGCCTCGCTGAGCCTCGTGTCCTGGTCCGCAAATGCCTGGGGACAGGAGGGATGGTCTGCTAACCCTTCCTCTCCCCCCTCCACCACTTAAACTCCCAACTCTGTGTCTCAGGTTTGACCTTCATGCCCGGCCAGTGAGCTGAGAGCAGTAACCACATCCCGGCCCTTGTAGACAGCTCTACGGTTTACCCCACGGCTTCCAACTGTTGTTACTATTATCGCATCGATCCCCCTATCAACTCGGTGACACCTCGTTTGCATTCTTTGAACATGAAAAATGAATTCTCACCTTTGTATTTGTTTCTTCTGCCTGCACACTCTTTCCGGGGACCGACGCTCTCACATTATTTTGGTCTCGCTCAAATGCCACAGGAAGTGCTCGATGCGGGGCATTAGTGCGTGATCGTGTATTAGTACGAGTGTCGTTGCTTTTCATAGACGGGGGAAGCCCAGAGGAGGCGCCCTAACGCAGCCCGAGTGAGTGCAGGGGACATTTTCCAGGGGAAGAGACATCCTTGTGGAGTTCAGAGGGTGACAAGCTGTGTTTGGGTTTCTTTGCCTGCTCCCTGGGTGGATGGTGTTGGTTCTTGCTCACCAAATGCCAAATCTTGAATCCGCTCAGGATTTTTTTTTTTCTTTCAATCGTCATAGCTCAAAAATTCCTTTTTTCCCCCCAATATCTTTTTGGACCATTTTGTGTTATAAAAGCTGCCTGCAGACTTTCCGTGCTAAAGTCAGTCATGTCTGCGCTCTGGGAAAAGTGTGCGTGGTCTTTTGTTGTTGTTGCTGAGCTTTGTTTTTGGAAGGAATGACGTAGCATAAGGGGAAAATGCCAGAGTCTCACCCAACTACGTCCACTTGCTTTTGGTCCTTATACCCGTGACCGGAGGGTGAAAAAGCAATTTAGATAAAAGGCCTCCTAACTGAGCTTTATTCAGCTGAGTCCGGCAGGTTCCTGGTGAGGCCAGTTCTAAGACAAGATGCTCTGATTTTGGCAAAGGGGACTTATGACATCAGGGTAGGAACAAAAAGGCTCGGGTGGAGGGGCTTGGAGGTTTTTTCACGACAGAAGGGCTTCCTGGCGTCCAGTGGTCTTTCCTGTGTGTTCACGGTGCCAGTGAATGGGGGACAAGAAGATCGAAAAGGCACTCCTGTCCCAGCGTCTCTCTCTGCACAGATGTTTAATGTTCCCCGACTACGCACAAGACATCACTCCATGTTTACAATGTGCTAGACACACTATGGGCAAGGACTCTTTTATCCTTATAATAACTTTGTAAGGTACGGGTTGCCCTGTCTCTTGTACAAAAAGGAGCAGATGGGGTTCAGAGAGGTGGATGAGCCTGGCAAAGGTTGCACAGCTTAAGCAAGTCACAAAGCCAGCCTTGCGCTCAGGAGCTTGGAGTAACCACTGCTTCATGCCACTCCCCCCAGGCTCCGAAAGGCAGAAAGGAAGGCGAGGCATTTATAGAGAGCCCAGGTGCTGCATTGAAGTTGCTTGGCCAAGGTCACCTAGCTGGCTGGACTTGGCTGGGTCTGTCCAAAAGCCGGTGGGCTTCAAGAGCTCAGACCTGAGTTTTGAGGCACGTGAACCCACTGAGTGGCAGTGACCCATTGTACCGGGCAGTGGCATGTTGGCCCATGCCCAGGTGACACTGGTGGATGGTTTGATACCCTGGGAGCAGATTGGTACCTAGGCAGTAGGTGAGGAGGAGGGAGAAGGAAGGTGACCCAGGAGGGGGTGGGACAAAACCTGGGGTGTTTTGAAGGGGGGCCCTATCCTCCAGGCTTTGGCAAGGACAGACGGGAACGCCAATGCCACCCTGCCTCTGGCTGGCTCTGTGACTGAGCTTTGGGGGTCTCTCTAACACAAACACTACAATAGTACCTGCATCTTCCTTAAAAGCTGGTGTAGAGAATGCAGTGAGCTGGTGCACACAGAGCTTGCAGCTCCATCCTGGTATGTAGTATGTGCTCAACAAATGGCAGTTTCTACTTTTGTCGATGACGGCTGGGTCTGTGGCACCAGCTGTATCTGTGGCCATTAGCAAAGAGGGAGAATCTCTCTGTTGAAATAAATTCCTTGTAGCTCTGGTTTCCACCCCTCAACAAGTGCACACAGACATGGTACAAATTTTATAGAATAAAAAAAGCTCAAGTATCTTAAGCGGTGCTGCCTTGAAAGTAGAGCCACGTTAACTGTCTATAGAGGTTACGGCAGTAAACAGACAATGACATTTTAGTGTGTACTTGACCTGTGCATCCAGCTTCAACCAGCACTTATTAAATACCTACTGTGTTCCTGGCACCATGTGGGGTTTTTGCTCTGTGCCTTTTGACAAGTGAATTCACCTCTCTGAGCCATCACTTCCGTGTCTGGAAATTCAGATAATAATTGTCCCTACCTCTTAGATTATTTTGAGGAGTAAATGAAATCAAATATGCAAAGTCCAGTGCCTGGCACGAAGTGGCCACGGGTGCCTAATAACCGGTACCTTGCTGTTATTATTTCGGGGAAATAATTGCTGTTATTTTCAGATGTCTTCACCCATCTGGTCTCATTTAAGCCTTCCAACAGTCCCACAGGGTTTTTTTTTTTTTTTCCCCTTTTGCTTTCAACCCCCCTTCATTTTCCCAAGCTGTCACCTGTGTGAATGAAGTGCCTGGTGTTCTTGTCCCCAATTATTATTATTTTTTTTTTTTTTGAGACAGAGTCTCACTCTGTTGCCCGGGCTAGAGTGCTGTGGCATCAGCCTAGCTCACAGCGACCTCAAACTCCTGGGCTCAAGCGATCCTCCTGCCTCAGCCTCCCGAGTAGCTGGGACTGCAGGTGTGCACCACCATGCCCGGCTAATTTTTTCTAATTTTAGTAGAGACAGGGTCTTGCTTTTGCTCAGGCTGGTCTTGAACTCCTGAGCTCAAGTGATCCTCCTGCCTTGGCCTCCCAGAGTGCTAGGAGTACAGGGGTGAGCCACCACACCTGGCCTTGTCCCAAATTGATAGATGAAGAAAGAAGTCCAGCTGCTGAGGTCACCAGGGCCAAGTCCCCAGCAGGCAGAGTAGAAAGGAGCTGGGCTGTTCCTCCCCTGCCTCTGGTGAGATGGGCCAGGGTGGAGGTTTCTGCCAGTGTGGGACATGCAGGAAACTTCCTCTAAGGAAAAAAAAAATTACCCAAAGCAGTTGGAGAGATATCATCAACTAAAAAGTAGAACGTAAGAAAGAGCTAAGAAATAACGCAAACTTTCTTTTTAAATGCATTTCTTGGGAAGAGGAAAGAAAGAGCAAAATGAAGCCAATTCTGCCTGAGCGAACATGATTTAATGCGGCAAGGGCATATTGATAATAATATCAGAGAGTTTCTTGCTCTGGGGGAAGTATTTGGATTTTTCATGCTCTGCCAGTTCCCCAGGAGACGGGGGCATGGAGGAAGTTGGATTTGGGGACATGTCACATCTCTTTTCTTTCACAGTCAAGACATCTATTTATTTAATTAAATTTTGTTGGAGTTTGGTTTCTTTCCCTTGAGCTAATTTTCCCTTTTGTGTTCTTTCCTTCCCAAGGAAAATTAGGCAGAATTTTATCAATAGGCAGACTTTATCAATAGAGATGACAGCATCAGTAATAATAAGAATAAAAATGATCATAAAACCCAACAATACCACGGCCTCTGTTATCTTAGGGTTGTGGCTGAAGTCACATCTGTTTCCCTAGAGGAGTCTGCTGCTAACTCGTGGCTTGAATTCAGTTCTCCCCACGCAAGCCTCAAGGGCTTGAGGCTTGAGGTCTGAGAAGGTTTGAGAAAATCTTTTTAATCATCTGGAAACTATTCAGGTTTTCTTAGGAGATGGCATCTTCCCTCCCTTCCTTCCTTCCTCCCTTTTTCTTCTCTTCTTTCTCTTCTCTTTCTTCTCTTCTCTTTTCCCTTTTAAGCATTCCTTTTCCATTCTACCCTGGCCAGCTGTCTTTACAGGAAAATAGAGGATGTTTTGCTAAGAATGCGCCTGTCTGCTTCATGTGACTTTAAAATGTGTCCAACGGTCTAATCCAGGGGCCAGCAAACCATGGCGGCCCAATCTGGTTGGCTGCCTGATTTTTTAAATAAAGTTTTATTGGCACGCAGTCGCACTTTCATTCATGTATCGTATGGCTGTTTTTGCTCTGTAATGGCAGAGCCGAGTAGTTGCAATAGAGACCATGTGACCCACAAAGTCGAAATATTTACCATCTTGTCCACAGAAAAAGTTTGCTGACCTCTGTTCTAGCCCTCGACTATGGTCCTCTGTTGTTTCCCGTCTGTTTTAGATGTGTGTGACTGTGAACAAGTAGGCTCATTCACTTATTCATTCTTCGAGCATTTTGGGAGCACTTTCTCTGTGCCAAGCCCCATGTTAGTTGCAAGGGGTTTAGAGATGAGCAGACATAAGTCTTGTCTTTAACACATTGACTGCCACACTAGAAAAAAATTTGTTTTCCCTGGGGCCATGATGTTTTATTACGAAAACAGAATAAAAACTTCAAAAACAAAATGATCCTTTCTAATGTAATAAAAAATTTATTTTTTATTGTTTTTTGTGCATGAGTTATATGCAACTTGAAAAACAGTTCACGTGTCTCCCAAGGTAAAGAGACATGTGAGTTGCATATGCTTCACGAGGCCCCGGGCTCAAAACCAGCGTGAGTTAAATACAACTCACATGGCAGTTAATGTGTTAAGGAGTTATTGTGATGCAATAAGATACAAATGGAGAAGTGCGTCAGCTTCAGTGGCAGCACAGAGGATGCAACAGGCTGTGTTTTGGAGGCTGAGTGCAGGAAAACATTAAGGAAGACTTGGTAGCAGGGGAGACACTTGAGATGGGTATAAAACTGGAAAGTTACCAAATGGCCGACGGAACATGCCCTCCCAGGCACGAGGAAAACCTCTTGTGCGGCATGTCATTGTGATAAAGCTACTGAGGCCTGGAGTCAAGCCACGGCCAAGGGCACACAAGCAGTAAGTAATAGAGCCAGGTGATCCAACGCCAGTGCCTGAGATCTTAACTCCCGCTCCAGCCCTGTGTAGATAAGGTTATTGCAGAGGCAGGACCTGGCTACCAGGTGGAGGCCAAGCTTATTGATGTGAATTGGGAGGAAAGCCCGTTGGCTGCAAAGGGGAGCTGGCTGTGTACACTTTGGCGTTTCCAAAGATCACCTGGGTCCGGTCTTTCTTCCTTAGACTTATGGGAACAGGCATGCCTTCTGCTTTTTTCTTTTCAAAAAGGCAGTCTTGATTCTCTTCCTCCTCCTCCTCCTCCTCTTCAGCCTTTACAATGGCTTTCTGAAGTCAGAAGTAGAGTTTAGGGCTCTCGAGAACAGTTCTATAAAACAGAGAGCTCCTCTCCACAAGTGTTTAAACAAAAAGTGTAGGAAGACTGAAGCCCTCATACTCCAGTCGGTTCTGTGTGCGTGCATTTTTAAAAAGATCTTGCTAAATGCTAATACCTGCCTCTGCTGATGTCTGGCAGTGCTCGCGGAGGTCATCCTTCAGACTTCGTGTGTCTCTCGCTTGTCATTTTCTGAATATTTTGAAAGTGGGAGGTTTGACCCCCTCCCTAAGAAGCAGTGTATTTTAAATGTGATTTTTGTTGTTGTTGTTTGTTTGCGTATTAGAGTGTTTTTTTTTCCCCCCCCACTAGTCTTTAAAAATCTCCCGTTTTTCCTCCTTACAGTGCCTGGTAGCCCGGCCCTGCCTTGCTTATCTAAGACAGTATAAGAGGGACAGCCAACGTCGACCCCCAGGGACGGGATGCTGCCGCAGCGCTGGCTGACGCTGAAGAGCAGAATTGTGGGCTTTGCAAAGAGAGAATTCAAGTCCTTTAGCAGCTGGGAGGGTGTGCGTCTTCTCTGCAAACACTGTGGGCTGTGCCAGCTGGTGGCTGAGCAGGTGTGGAGAGACCAGGTCAAAAGGGTAGTTAGGTGTCCTGAGCATGGAGCAGAAGGAAGTGGGGTGCGTTCATTCATTCATTCATTCATGCATTCTTTCTCCCTCCCTTCCACCCTCTTCCCTTCCCATCCTCCCCTTTGCTCCATCCATCCACCCATCCATCCATCCACCCGTCTATCCATCCATTCACCCATCTATCCATTCACCTACCCATCTGTCTGCCCATCCATCCATCCATCTATGCATCCATCCATCCATTCTTCCACCCACCCAGCCATCCAGCCATCCACCCACTCACCCATCTTTCCATTGACCCACCCATCTGTGTGCCCATCCATCTAATATATAGACACTGAGCCTCTTCTATGCACCAGGCACTCTGCTGAGAGCTGGAATCTTAGCAATGACGAGCAAGGCCCCTGCCCCTGTGGTCTCCCTCTAATGATGGAGACAGACAATAAGCCATTCAACACAGGAATGAGATGATTCGAGAATCTGACAAACACTCTGAAGACAGTAGTGAGAGAGCCTTGTTAGCCAGGGTAGTTAGAGCAGGTCTTTCCGAGGAAGTGACATTGAACTGAGATCTGAAGGATGTCGGGGCTGGGGGGTGTGGCAGAAAGAGTGCTGTAGACAGAGGGGATGGTTGTATGGGGAAGGAGTATCTTTTGTTTGGGGAACTAGCCAGAGTCCTCTGTTGGCTGAGCCACTACATCCGTGCACCCATCCATCCATGCACATGTTCACTCACCAGGGTACCCATCTGTGCACCCATCCATCCGTCCGCATACCTATCAGTTATCCATGCGCACACCCATCCATGCGCCCATCCATCCATCCATCCACATACCTATCAGTTATCCATGCGCACACCCATCCACGCACCCATCCATCCATCCGTCCGCATACCTATCTGTTATCCATGTACACACCCATCCACGCGCCCATCCATCCATCCATCCACATACCTATCAGTTATCCATGCGCACACCCATCCACGCACCCATCCATCCATCCGTCCGTCTGCATACCTATCAGTTATCCATGTGCACACCCATCCACGCACCCACACACACAATCCCTGTGCCCATCTGTCCATCTGCGTATCCACCCATCCATGCACCCATTGATCATCTATTGACAACCTAATACATGTCAGGTACTTCGTGGTTTTTTAAAAAAATTTTTAAACATTTAAAAAAAATGGATGCATAATAGATATACATAGTTTTGGGTACGTATAATTTAATACATTCATACGATTTGTAAAGATCAAATCAGTGTACTTGGGATATCCATCACTTTAAATGTCTTTATGCCAGAAACATTCAAATTATTATTCTCTTTCAGCTATTTTCACATGTACAATAGATTATGGTAATCTATAGTCACCCTACTGATCTATTGAACCCTAGGTCTTATTTCTTATATCAAACCATATACTTGTACCCATCAATCAACTTCTTTTTATCTCTCCTTCCCCTCTACCCTTCCTGGCCTCTGGTAACCCCTAATCTACTCTCTGTCTTCATGAGGTTTACTTTTTTTAGCTCTCACCTATGCGTGAGAACGTGTGATAACTGTCTTTCTGTGCTTGGCTTATTTCACGTAACATAATGGCCTCTGGTTTCATCCATGTTGCTGCAAATGACAGGATTTCGTTCTTTTTTATGGCTGAATAATATTCCACTGTGTATGTAGACCACATTTTCTTTGTCCATTCATCTGCTGATGGGCACTTAGGTTGATTCCATATCTTGGCTATCGTGAATAGTGCTGCAATTAACACAGGAGTGCAGATATTTCTTTGATATATCAGTTCCTTTCTTTTGGATATATACCCAACATTGGAATTGCTGGGTCAGATGGTAGTTCTATTTTTAGTCTTTTGAGGAACCTTTATACTGTTCTCCGCAGTGGCTGTGCTAACTACTAACTGTCAGGCACTTTGGGTATCAGGGTGAATCAGAGACACATCCCTTTTCTCTTACTTGATCTCCGAGTGACATACACGATCACTGACCACTTCTACTTTTGGAAGGCTTCTCTTCTCTCGGTTTCCAAGGAAGCACACTCTCCTGGTGTTGCCCCTCCCTCTTTGTTCACTGATTGGCTGTTTCACCTGCATCTTACACTTAACATGCCTCAGACTGAACTACTTACTGCTCTTCCCCTGAAGTTTCCCTGCTGCCGGGTTTTTTGTCTTCTTTGTAAATGGTAGCACCATCTCTCTGGATGTTTAAGCTGGAAACCTGGGACTCATCCTGATTCCCCTGACCCTACTGCTGTATGTACCCAGCTTATGTTAATTCTGCCTTCAAAATGCATCTCAGATCTGCCCACTTCTCATGATGACAACCCCAGTCTTTTGCTGGGAAGACTGCAGCAGCCTCCTGTTTGGTCTCTGTGCGTTCATACTTGCTCCCCTCCAATGCCTTCTCCCCTTGGATCCGGATTAACCTATAATATTAAAATCCCAAATCAACTCACATGACTCCCTGCAGGAGACCCTCCATCTATAAGGCATGGTCCACTCCTTCCTACCTTAGCAGCCTCGTCCACCTTCCAGCCACAGTGACCTTCTTTTTTAGTTCCCTGCATGCTTTTCTCACCCCAGGACCTTTGCATATGCTGTACTCTCTGACTGGAGCATTCTCTCCCTTCTTTTTCCCTAGCTGACTCCTGTTGAACTTTCATACTCTGGCTTAAAAGTTTATTTCTTTGGAAACTCTTCCCGTTCCCTAACCGAAAATAGCACCTCTCTGTTTTCTCTTGGGATGCCCTTTCTTTTGCTTGGTTTTGCCTGTCCCAGTTTTTAATTACATACAGATGGTTCCTGACTTCGGGTGTTTCAACTTATGATTTCTTTGAGTTTATGGTGGTATGAAAGTGATACGCATTCGGTAGAAACCATACTTCAGAGTTTGAATTTTGATCTTTTCCTGGCCATCTATGTGTGTGTGTTACAATCCTGTCTCACAATACTGG
Source organism: Indri indri (assembly GCA_004363605.1). Classification (NCBI taxonomy): domain Eukaryota; kingdom Metazoa; phylum Chordata; class Mammalia; order Primates; family Indriidae; genus Indri; species Indri indri. Next base: position 21,117 of record RJWJ010013820.1, on the reverse strand, counting down.
GCCAAATCATCCAACACAAAGCCCATTTTATCATGAAGTGTTGACTAGCTCACGGAATTTAGTGAATACTGTACTGACAGCATTCTGAGCACATTTGAGGTAGGCTGGACTAAGCCATGGTGTTTGGTATGTTCAGTGTATTGAATGCATTTGCAACTTAATGATATTTTCAGCTTACAATGGGTTCCTTATGATGTAACCCCATTGTAAGTCGAGGAGTTACAATGTACATCTGTACTTATTTGTATGTTTATTTAACATCTGTCTCATAGTACTGTAGACTCCTTGATACCAGGGGTCATGTTCATTTTGTTCCCTATCGTGTCCCTGTCACCTCTCCCAGAGCCCGGCTCTCAGTGTTAATACTTGTTAAATAAAATGAAAATGTTCTCATAGGGATATTGTATATCTACATAAAATATATGCTAGGTAGGAAGTTGTACAAAAATAACACAGACACTAACAGTGTCTCAGGTGAATTAATCACTCCGTGCCAGGCATGGTGCTGAATATTTTATGTGTGTTATCTCATTTAATCTTCCCGACAGCACTATGAGGGAGATGTTATTACTACTCCCATTTCCCAGATGAGGAGACTGAGGCACAGACAGCCTGTCACTTGTCCAAGGTCTCACAGTGAGTGGCCGAGGATGTGAACCTAGACCTGCCTGGTTCTCAAGTTTCTTGGCCCCTTAACTTCAACTCCACGGGGTTTCGACATAACAAAACCTCAGAAACACGAGCCTCAGAAATGTGGCTTTCAGAGGTCTTGCCTGAAAATTGGAGGTGATTTTGCTTTGAGACGGGGAGGGGAACCAGATGAACTACATGTGGGATCGTAACGCTGGTGTCTTTGGAAAGGTCTGGGATTGCTGGTAGCACCTGGATGTTTTTTTCATGCTTACTCTCTGCTGCCAAGTCTGTTGCCAATCTGAGGTCACTCTGAAGCTGATGAACCTCTGGGTCGGGGAGGAGGGGTGCTTCTTTGCCTTTGGTGTTGGGTGGTGTTGGGTAGGAACGTGACCTTGGCGTCTGCCCGAAGCCTTCCTATTTCTTCCTATTCCTCCTTCCCCCGCTGGGATCTGGAGCCAGAGCCTGGTTTTCAAATTGCAAGATAACGATCTGATTTAGTGATTTATCCTATTAGGCTTAAATGTATTTATTACATGCTTAAACATATTCCAGCGAGCTCTGAAAACGAACCGCAGTGCTGTCCTGGGCTGAATTTCCGGGACCCACTGGAGCAAGTTCAAGAAAAGCCTAATCTATTTAGAGGAAAACAGAACCAGGCCCTAATGCAATCAGCATCTGCAGAACATCCCCCCCTCCTGCCGATAACCTCGGTGCCCCCGAACCTTCATCTGGAGTTTAGAAGGGGTCGCGGGGGCCAGTCGTCACGGGGGCCAAGGTCACCTTGACTGCTGTGCTCCTCTGATTCCCCCTCCTTGCAGAACTGGGTAGTGGGGAGCCCTCAGATGCCCTTTATGTGTTGTTTTTAAAGAAATATTTATTTCTCCTTTCGATACTGAAATCATATTTGTTTATAAAAATTGTGGAAAATAATGTATAGAAAAAAGAAAACCAAAATCTCCCATAATCTTGCACATATTCACATTTTATGGTGAGTCTTTTCAGTATTTAAAAATGCTTTCAAAATTACTCAATACAGGATTACATTTTAATTATAATGATTTCCACGCTTTTTTCCTGTGCATTTTTAACGAAACAGAAATGGTATATAAAATTATTTAGATTGTCTTATACCCTTTATCCTTCACTTCTTTTTGGTCATGTCATTAATTAGTTTTTGAAAGCCTCAAGATTAATAGCTACACTCTATTTTTTCCTGCAAATGTGGGGAATTTGCATAACTATTGGTTTTTTTGGGTTATGTTGCAGTTTCTCCTTTTTTCTTTTTTTTTCTGTTATTTTTTGAGCAACTGATTGTTTTTGACATTGTTAACACTATTGCCCCAAGCACCTGCGTGTCATCTATTCTCACTTTAAAGATGATTTATTTATTTTTTTTTTTTGAGACAGAGTCTCACTCTCTTGACTGGGCTAGAGTGCCGTGGCATCAGCCTAGCTCACAGCAACCTCAAACTCCTGGGCTCAATCGATCCTCCTGCCTCAGCCTCCCAGGTAGCTGGGACTACAGGCACGTGCCACCATGCCCAGCTAATTTTTTTTATTTTTAGTTGTTTGGACAATTTCTTTCTATTTTTTGTAGTAGAGACGGGGTCTCGCTCTTGCTCAGGCTGGTCTCGAACTCCTGACCTTGAGTGATCCTCCCGCCTCGGCCTCCCAGAGTGCTGGGATTACAGGCGTGAGCCACCATGCCCGGCCTAAAGATGATATTTTTAAACAGATATAGTCGATATGTAATAAACTGCACAAATTTAAGGTATACGATTTGATAGGTTCCAATATATGTACACACCCAGGAAACTGTTGCCATGAATTGAGATAGTGAACATGTCTGTTAGCCTCAAAGTGACCTTCGGCACCTTTTTCCTATTGCATGTTGAGATGACCTCATGTGGTCTAGAAGGTTCTCAGCAGCTCTGGATCCCTGCACGGTGCCTAGGACACACCCCTCGCTTAGTAGATGCCCTGGTAGATGTTTGCTGAATGAAAGAATGCAACTTCAACTCTGCCTGTGTAGATACTTACTTAACTGTGCACATCTGCAGTGACGGGGAGCTCACTCTTGCATGAGTCAGCCCCTTTGCACGGCTGGCTTGTTCTGGGCATTTGATCCTTGAATGAGCTCAAACCAGTCTCATTCCCCTGGGCCTGATGCTAAATATTTTGACCACAGGACAGACCCAATCCCGGACGTCAAGAGCTCGTGGTTTGTGGGGGAGGGGTGGAATTCAACAACTAATGATGTAAATAATGATTAAGCCCAGAGTGGGCAGTGTTCTGGAGGAGATTGGTGTCGGGAGCTGTGAATGCTTACAAGGGGGGGATGCCCTGGTCAGCGAAGACCTCCACGGAAAGTGACATTTAGCGTAGCGTTTGCTTATTGGAAGATAGCATTTTATGCCTCTTTTTAGTTTTCTCTCCTCTGCACTAAACCTTTCCAGTTGCCTTGGTCATTTCTCACAGGATTTTCAGATTCTCAATTTCCCGCCCGCTCTTTTGTTACCCTCGCACCTGTGACTGTCTCTAAGGACATTTGCTTAATCACGCAGCAGCCAATGACAGCATTCGTTTTCTCTCCTCTAGCCAGAGAACATTTTCGGCAGGATCAAAGGCTGGCGTAGAAACGATAACCACAGTAAAACACCAGCACCTGTGAACATTTATCAAATGCTTCTCAGGTGGTGGGCTCTGCGCTGAGCACTGACCACGGGCTCACGCACTTAACTCTCCCAGCAGCAATACGAGCTCGAACAGTAGAGCCCATAGCACGTGCTACGTGACGGCTGTCTTGTGAGTCCGTTATGTCTCTTAGCCCACTTAATTCTCATCGCAACCTTATGAGGTAGGTATTTTTATTATTCCCGTTTTCAGATGAGGAAGTTGAAGCTGAGAGGGGTTAAGCAATTTGCCCCAGGCCACACAGCCAAGATCAAACCCTCAGAGTGTCCTTGGCGGTAGCCACCAAGCACACGCTGCCTCTACTCTGGTTCCCGTTTTCTGGGTGAGGAAATGAAGGTTCACTGGGTTACGAAATCTTTCCGAGGTCAAGTGGTGACATTGAGATTTGGCCCCATCAGCGTGACCCCAGAGATCACCCTGGGATCCCTATTCCATTCTATTTCCAATTTGGAGGACACACTGAACAAGCCATTGGAACATCTTGGAGAAGGAAGTTTGAGTGGGTGAGGCCCCAGCTCCTGCAGGGAGAAGGTATCTCTCTTTCTCCGTTGACATAGCCCCTGGGGTCTGATCCAGGTCTTGTGGGTCAAATGTTCTTAGTCAATATTGGCACATAATACGGGGGCAGGAGTTGGGCGCCATTTATAGTGAGAGCCGTAGTTCAGGACCCGGAGTGGGGCACCCTTTCTTTAAGGAGCAGTGAACCAGCTGTGAGAAGGAAACCTGTCACGAGCTGCCATGTGTATAGACAGTCTGGAGTGAGTGTCCTGCCAACCCGTTCCCCTTTTCTCTATTTATTGAGTCATTAATTAGAGCCGTCTAATTTCCCATGCCGATTCTACTTGGGATCGTGGGGAGGGTGATTGAGAAAGAGAGACAGACATCAAATGATCACTTCTTATGTCACGCTCAGAGTCTAATGAAGTTTTGCTAGAATGGTTTTGAAATTCAGATGTGGACAGACAGTAGGTCTTGAGGGATTGCTCTTCGTCAGCAAGCTGTCTTTTCCAGAGGAAGAGAGACTTTCACAGAAGGGCCTTAGAAGTCCTTAAATGGCTTATTGAAACTTTTTCATGAATAAGGGTTGAACTTGGTTGACAACTGAGTTCTGGGATTTCTGGAAAGGTTTGGCAAAAGGGCATTGTCCCCTCTGGTGTGACCACTGCAGACAGAAGTGCATCCGTCTGGCGGTGCATCTTTCCGTCAGCGTCTTGGTGCTGCGTTGTGTGGAATGGATTATGGGAGAATCCACTGGAACAGCTCTGGGCCGGAATTTCAGTGTTCTCCCACTTAGGAGCTGATGAACCGTGGACAAACCCGCTTTGCCTCTCAAAGCCTCATTGGCTTATCTGCAAAACGGGGGTCATAGTCACCTTCTGCCACAGGATGGTTGTGTGAATTAACTAAAATAATGCCCCTAGAGCCATCGGTTTGGTGCCTGGCCCCTCGTAAACACTCAGCGCAGGCAGCTTTTCCCTGGGCCAGTTTCTGTGCTGGGCACCGAGGGTCCAAGGGTGACCGTACCTTTAAGGAGGACACAGGATGCTAGAGGAGAGAGATGTGTAAACTAATAAACATGATGACTTATACCTGCTATGGTCCAGGACCTGCTCCCTCTGTCATCCAAGGGTTCCATGATGACTAAGGAAAGACAAAGCCAGGTCACAGACACATAAAATGTTATTGTAACAAACCACTCCAAACTTTGTGGTGTTAAAGCAACAATTTCAGTATGCTTATGGGGTCTGTGGATTGAGATAGGACACAGAGGGGATAGTTCGTGTCTGCTCCGTGATAGCCGGCTGCTGGAGTCATCAAAGGCTCACCCACTCCCATGTCCGGAGGTCGATGCTGGCAGCTGTGGGGCCATCAGCCAAACTCCACGCAGCTGCTTGGGCTTCCTCACAGCATGGTGGTTGGGTCCTGACAGTGGGCTACCCAGCAGAACAACATGGAGGAAATACGTGGTATTTTTGTAACCTAACCTCGTAAGTCACATAATGTCTCTCCCGCCATCCTTTGTTGGTTGAAGGAATCACAAAGTCCTGCCCAGGTTCAAGGGGTGGCCTTCCTTGACTCCTTGGTTTACAATTGCAACCTTGCCCTCTTCTCACCTCCCCAAAACACACACACACACACACACATACACACACACACACACACACACACACACACACACTCAGGCACTCCCTGTACCCCTTCCCACCTTACTTTTTTCCATAGTACTTATAACTCTTTGGCATATACACTATTCCCTTAATATTCCCACTCTTAGTGTAAAAGCTCTCTGAAGGTAGTGATTCTGTCTGTTTTGTTTATTACTGTATCCGGAGCATCTAGCAAAACGCTTACTACGTAATAGTACTCGGTAACATTAATAATGAATGACTATTTGTAAATGCTTTCTCTGATATATACACAGGGTAGCATGCTATCCACACTGTCCTGCATGCTGCTTGGAGATGGTTCCATATCAACACGTACAGAGCGGATGTGGCCTTTTTCATGGCCTCTTAGTATTTATTATAATTGTGTAACGATCCGTAGTTTATTTAACTGGTCTCCCATTGATAGGCATTGAGATCGATGCAATCTTTTGCTCTTACAAACACGGCTTGTGTCAACATCTTTTAGCCTCAGTGTTCGGGGAGGGGTTGTCAGGGTGACAGCGGCAGAGTCCCCACCCCTTTATCCTGATGGCAAGTCAGTTGTCCACCCCCATTCCTCCCATGCCGCAGGGTCACTTTCTCTCTCTCCCTCCCTCTAATTGGCATATAATAATTGTACATAGTTACGGGGTGCATAGTGATGTTTTTGATAATACCATGTATGGGACTGTCCCTTGGCGTACTCAGCTGGCCTACGGAAGAAGGAGGCGAGAATAACCACGCCCTTCCCCGAGTTCCAGGCAGCAAGCAGGGCTGCGACCTTCGATGTGCTGCCTGGGAGTTGCCTTGGGCTCCTGCCGGGTCCAGAACAACTCGCTTTCTAAGCAGGTAAATCTAAGCAGAGCTCGACCAAATTTAGAACCTGTCCTCTGTAGCTACCAAAGCTTAGCAAATAGTAGTGATGGCACCAGTAACTGGTACTGCCTTTCCCTGACCTCCTCACCAGACTCCTCGTAAGCCCTGTCACGTGCCTGATGTCACTAATTCCTTGCCGTCACTCTGTTATGTAGGCACTTCTAAGAGCCCCACGTTCTACAGGGGAAATGGAGGCAGAGAGAGGTTCAAGTAGCCTGCTAAGGTCTGTCTTAATGGGAAGCAGTTCTTTTCGATCTTGAGCATGCCCCAGCGTCTCCCGGAGGGCCGGCGGAAGCACAGATGGTTGGGCTTCGTTTCCAGAATTTCTGACTCAGTAGGTCTGGGGCGGAGCCTGGGAATCTGCATTCCCAACAAGTCCCCAGATGTTGCTGATGCTGCTAGACTGGGGGCCACACTTTGAGAGGCACCGGCCTAAAGCCATTCCTTCCCCCAGGTTGCTTCCCTTCTAGAATGGTCGAAGGAACTAGAGACAGTGATCTTGATACAGAGTCACCTCCCGTTGTCACCCGTGGGAAGGGCTGTGGCGGGGCAGAGGAGGCCGTGCTGTGTGGGTGTGGAGGGCAGGGCAGGGCCAGGAGGGTGGAAGTCACCGTGACCACGGTCTGGGCTTCATTAAAGGAAGAACTTCCTATTAGCGAGGCCCGCCCTCCACGTTAGGGACTTCTGAAGGGTACCTGTCACCAAAAGGGTTGGATCTGAGACCACCAGGCATTGGTTGGAAAGCAGAAGAGAAATCTCCTCTTATCATTGGTGGATTTGTGGAAGACTCTTCGATTTATCAAGGTTGACACCCTTTGAAAAACATCACAGCACATTTTAATTTGGGGTTAACTTAATTTGACTTTGTTTCGCAACCGTCATTCTCACGTATTCATTTATTTTTGGCTTTGTTTTTTATAAACTCATTAACTCTACTCATCTCTTGCATTTCTGTTTTTGCTTTTCTAAAAGCAGCCAACAATAATACCCGCCCCCAAACAAAACGAAACGAAAAAGACCAGCTGAAGGTCTGGGACGGTTAAACAGTCGAACCATCTCCATGTTGCAGTGTTTGTCTTTTATTTCTTCCGCATCTTAGCTGGGAATGTTAGGACGAGGGCTGAGAAGTGATAGTTTAATTGCCAGTCAGGTATATCACGTTTCAAATTGAAAGAGGGTTCATTTAATATGAAACTGGCAGCTGATGGAGGTACCGTTGAGTGGAGTGATCGTTTGTGAATTCATGAGGCTCCTTTGTTATTTGACTGACAGCAGCGAAGCTAAAAACCAGATCAGTTTGTTAGGTTCCATTGGTCAGCAGCTCACCGGCGGTCGGTCCTTGAGGGGTGGTGGCCTCGGGGAAGGCTCCATCCAGACTCCGCTTCCTCCCAGGTGGGAGCTGCTGTTGATGGAGCCACAGCGATTGTACTTCACAAATGCCCAGGGCCTGCAAAAATTGATCTTTTCCCTCTACCCAGTCACGTGAATCACTGTCTGCTTCCTGAGTCACTAAGTAAATCGGAGTGAAACGATGTTACCCTTTTCTTGAGTTCTAATCCTCTCATCCCAGCCCATCTTCCATTGCTGGCATCGGATTCCCCTCTCATTCATTCAGCAAGCATTTACTGAGCACCTACTAGGAGCTGGACCCTGGGCTGGGCATGAAGGAGCAAGCACAGGACAAAATGCACAAACCCCTGCTCTGGTGGGACTTAGGTCGGGCAGGGGACAGCCAGCAAGCAAGTCAACTGATTCCTAATATAATTTCTAGCAAGTTCTAGGAACAGCAGCAAACAGGCAGGGCAAGCAAGGGTGTGGAGAGTGATGTTGATGAGGGGAGGGGGTCATTTTAGATTGGGTGGCCAGGGAAGTCCTTTCTAAGAAGGTGACATTTGTGTAGACCAGTGCCTCTCAACTGGGGGTGACATTGCCCTCCTTCTCTCCACGCCCCTGTGGACATTTGTCAATCTCTGGAGACATTTTTGGTTGTCACAAATGCGGGAAGCACCTAGTGGGTAGAGAGAGAGGCCAGGGACACGGATCAACATCCTTCAGGGCAGAGGACCGCTCCCCCTGCCCCCGACCAACAAAGAATGGTCCAGACCCAAACGTTAACAGTGCTGCAGTCGAGAAACCTTGGTGTAGATGTAGAACAGGGAAGAAGTTTCCAGGAAGACGAAACAGCACGTCTAAACCCTTAAGGTGAAGCCAATTATTGTAGAAGATAAACCTCAAAGTCTCAGCAGCTAAACAGAGTAGAAGTTTAATTCTAACTCAAAGTCCAGAATGGATGCTCCTGATTGGAGGTGGGGGTCATTCAGGAAGCCAGCACCTGGCTCCACCGTCTTCAACACGTAGCTAGCTGGGTTGTCCTGGGTACTGACACCCAGGAGGTAGATGGGGCCAGGGGGGAAGGGAGTGTGCGGGAGATCGCAAGGGAAGTTTTTATTGGCCATTCCTACACGCAGTCTACCTCCCTTCCTTCCATCCACTTTGCATTGTCTAGAACTCTCCCTGCAAAGGAGGCTGGGAGATGTTGTCTAGACGTGCCTAAGAGGAAAAAGATTTTTGTGTCCTGCTAGCCAGGGTGGGAATGAGCCGCACAGCCAGGAGTTCACCAGGGATGGAGGGGGTGGGAGAGGACAGTGTAGGAGTTTGGTTGGCGAGATGGGCAGGGCCTCAGCTGGAGATGCATTAGACGCGCTCCGTTTTCTTAGTAGTGATGGTGGTGATGTCGCCAGTGAGACCTACCAGGGATTGGGCCCCAACTGTGTACTAGGCCCTGGGCCAAACCTCTTCCAAAGAAAATCTCATTCCATCCTCGCATCAGCTCTTCGAGGTAGCCACTATCATTATTTCCATGCTAGAGATGAGAAATTGAGGTTTAGAGGCGTTAAGTCACTTTCCCATTTGATTTCCCAGCCTTGGTTTCCTACGTCTGATCAAGGTTGGATCTGGGATTTAATCCCAGGCTCCAAGAGGCGAGGGTGGATGCTCTTGGCTGCCAGAGGTTCTTGAACTTGGTTGTGCGTCAGAATCACCCGGCAGGCTCGTGTGAGCTGTGATTTCTGGGCTCCACTCTAGGGTTCTTCTTTGGTAGGTCCGAGGGGCCCTAGGGCAGGGCCATAGATGTTACATAGACTCGTTATAATCCACCCAGAGTGGCTTCAGGAAATGCCATCTTTGGGCTTCACACAGCGGAGGGCAGAACCAGGCAGAAACACAGATTCTTTCCCTTTTTCCGCGGAGCATGCAAAGTGGCTGAGAAAACAAGACATAAAACCTGGACCATTATCAATCCAAGAGATTATGAAAGTTCAACATGATTATTTGGGAGCTGTCACAGGCAGAGCACAATTAATTACCTCCAGAATGGAACGGACCATAACTATCATAGGAGCTCAAGGAGGGAGACCTCACGCCCGGGGGGAGGGCACTGGAAAGGTTTGAATGACAAGATTTTTGTGGCAGACACTGAAAAGAGCGGATCTCAAGTGCAGTTATTCTTGTTCACTTATTAGATTTTTAATTATCTATCGCCACCTGCCAGAAGGTAGGCTCTTTGGATGCAGGGATCATGGCCATCTTTTCCACCACTGAATCCTCAGCCCCTCAAATCGTGGCACATAGTGGGTCCTCAAGAGACATTGGTTGGACAAAGAGCTCAGTAGGTGTAGGAACATCTGTGATGCACTTGTAGGTGAGGTTTTCCCCCAAAGAAATATTTCCTTAATTAGACATATTGAATCAATGAATATAGTTTTGTATCATGCAGGACTTCTCAGAGCCTTTAATTTGCAAAATTGTTTGGAGAATCCCCAGAAGGGGGAGCTGATATTCAGTAATACTCAAACTTATTAGTGCATCGGGGTCTCGCTTTCCCACAGAACCTGTTAACATGTTGTGGAACCGTATTATTTGGCGGAACCCAGTTTGGAGAATGTTCCAAAGGGATAGTAGGTTTCTTGTGCATCTTTTCTCCCCCCCGGTCCTTTTCTTACGTGCCACATCTGCGCCCTCACTCTGTGGTTGTTAGGTGGCGGGAGACACCCTGGTGGCCGGTGGGATTCGGAGGTGAGTTTCTGAAATACACTCTGGACCAGGTCGTGGGGGGGAGAGTGACGCCGTCTCCTGCTCAGCTGCCCCTGTCAGCTTTCATCAGGGCCTTCCCCAGCATGAAAAGGAAGTGTCACCGCTGCTCTGGCTGCCACCGAGCGGCACTGAGCGAAACAGGGGCCTGTGACCCTACCCTCCTCCCTCCGTAATGGATCCTGACAGAGGGCGGGTGCGGGAACGGCCACTCCGTGACGGGAGAGGCTCCTTCTCGAGGCCCAAGCCTGCGCGGTGATGAACATGAGCTTCGATTTGCACCACGCTGGCATCTCGGTGTAACTCACGAAGAAATGGGGCGCAGCTGTGAGTTGCCACGTGGGCCCGCCTCGAGAAGATTAGGCGGACTAGGAGAGTCCAGACACGGAAGGCTCCGTGTCACAGGATCCCATTTCCGTGACATGCCCAGAACAGGGGGACCCGTGGAGACAGCGCAGGGCAGTGCTGCCAGGGCCCGAGAGGGGCGACGGGGAGAGACTGCTGTTAACGGGTATGGCGTCTCCATGGGGGTGACATGAACGTTCGTAAGCAGACGGGGTCGTTGCACAACGCTGTGAGTGGAAATGCCGCTGAAGTGCATGCGTGACAATGGCGAGTTTTATGGGATGCGAGTTTCTTTTTAAAAAATTTTATTTTTAAGTTCTTAGTCTGATTCTGCCAATTTAGAGAGAGGGAAATAGAGCCCTGCAAGAGTTTTAGGATCGGGTCTAGGCGGAACAGGGAGTCTCACCCCTGGTTGCCCTTAGAGTCACCAGCTGCCCGGGCTGCACTCCCGAAGCCGGTTTAGTTGATCTGGGGGTGGAGTCTGGGCTCGAGGAGTTTTGAAAACTCTCCAGGTGATTCTCGCCTCCAGGCGATTCTGGGTTGGAAGCGGGGGATTGGATTATGCTGTACGTCAGCAGCGAACCCCACGCCCGTCCCGTGGTCTGGCTTCATATCCGTCTCCCGCCTGAGTCCTCACTTTCAGGAAATGCCAGATGTTTGAAACAACACTCCTCACACTTCCTGTGCACAGGAATCCCCTGGGGATGGGATTCAGCAGGTCTGGGATGGGTGCGTTTCTAACCAGCTCCTGGTGGGTGCCGGTGCTGCTGGTCAGGGGACCACACTTCGCCAGAGCCTAAAATACAAATAATTAGCACGTTGAAAGCTCAGGAAGTGTAGTTAGCACAGGCAGTTACTAGGTATTGGGCTCTGGTTGTTTTAACTTATTTCATCCTGACCCTAGCCCTTTGAAATGAGTATTTCGACTGTTCCCATTTTACAGATGAGGAAAGTGAGGCTTAGAGGCAGGGAGTGACTTGTGTACTCCATGACTAGCGAGTGCAGAGCTGCGACTCTGGGTTCTTAACCTCTACCCTTCTCTAGAGAAGGGACCAGGGAAGGCCACACCTATGTGTCTTGGTCCAAGATGATTCAGAGATGGCCTGAGTATAAGCAACGTCCAAATTCAGCACAGCTGAGCTAGTCTAGCAACAGGTGTGTGTGGGAATTAGGATTCAACAAGAAGGTCTTCCAAATTAAGAGATCTGTGATGGACTTCAGCTGGGCTTCCCATCTGTTTCTGGTGGGTCGAACACCAAGTGTCTTGGGGTGAGGGTGACCAGTTGGTCCAGGTTTGCTCAGGATGTCCTTGGTTTTAGAACTGAAAGTCCCAAGTCCCTGGAAACGCCCAGTCCATCCAGGATAGTTGGTCACCTTACTTAGAGCTCAGGAGTCTTTTCACAGCTTCCAAGAATGCTGGGTTGGCTCTGGCGGCAGCGCAGGATGGCTGAAAACACCCCAAATTGTCTGACTGTTCCCACCTGTGTCTTGGTAAATAACTGACCTTCCCAACTGTGTGTCTTTGGGCGTTCCCCAGAATCGTTCCGCGATGGGAGGGAGAGCCGCTTACGTATTCAGAAGAGTTTATTGAAAGATGCGGTTGCAATTTAAATTCTCATTAGGAACCTAGAAACATCAAGAGACTTAAAATATTGTTAAATATGTTTAAGGATCTTATGATTTACTGCAGGAAACACAGCACTTACTATCTTGAAGGCTGGTTCCCTAATGGGGTGGTTGGAAAGATTTCTTTTGTCTTTCTCAAGGAGGTAAAAATGATAAAAGCAGTATAATAATAACAGTAATACTAAAACAACAACAACAGTAATAATGATAATTATTGCTTTGGCTACCATTTACTGGGCACTAGCGTCTTCAAAAAGACTGCAAACTTTCTGACAATGGTATAAAAGCAAGGCGTCAACAAATCTTAAACGTCCAGGTAGGAAATATTTTAGGCTTTGAAGGCCTTGTGGTCTTCATTGCAACTACTCAGTTCTGCCCCCTTAGTGTGAAATCAACCACAAGCAATACACGAGTAAAACCTAATTTACAAAAATAGGTAGCTAGCCCCTGCACTGTAGCTTGCCAACTCCTGGTATATCGGAAAGAGAACTGTCTTTGGGAGGCAGACTTAGCTTCCAGAAGCAGTTTGGCCACTTTCAAGCAGTATGACCTTGGACAAGTAGGATCTTAACCTCTCTGGGCCTCAGTGTGCTCATCTGTAAAATGGGTACAATTAGGGGCCCAACCTCACAAATTTGTTTGACTTTTTAATTTTTAAATTTTTATGGATGTAGGAGGTACAAGTGCAGTTTTGTTACATGGATATTGTGCGTAGAGGTGAAGTCTGGGCTTTTAGTGTAACCGTCGCCTGAATAGTGCACGTGTACCCAATTAAGTAATATTTCATCCCACACCCTCCTCTCACCCGTCAGAGTCTCCAGCATCACTGTGTACTCTCATAGCTATGTGTACACATTATTTAACTCCCTCTTATGAGTGAGAACATGCAGTGTTTGACTTTGCTTCTAAGTTACTTCACTTAAGATAATGGCCTCCGGTTCCACCCGTGTTGCTGCAAATGACATGATTTCATTGTTTTTTATGGCCAAGTAGTATTCCATGGTGTATATATATCACCTTTTCTTTATCCAGCCATTCACTGATGGATGCTTAGGTTGATTCTGTATCTTTGCTATTGTGAATAGTGCTGTGATAAACATACGAGTGCAGGTGTCTTTTTGATATAATGATTTCTTTTCCTTTGGGTAGGTCCCCAGTAATGGGATTGCCGGATCAAACCAATCTCACAAATCTGTAGTGAGGATTAAATGCACGTCCAGGGAGCTTGAACGGTAGGTGGTGCTCAGCAAACATTAAGTCTGTGGATAAGCTCCCCAGCGTGGACCGGGGTACACAGGAGATATCCTGGTGCTTCTTGGAAGATACCTTGGCAAAAGCTCACTATCTGTTGTCCAAATGCTCTTCTCCGAGGCCTTCAAACTGTCCCTCTCTGCTGTCTGCTCCCAGCTCTGGAAGGGAAGGCTGTGTTCCTTCCCCCAGGTGGTGTTTAATAAAGGAGAGGCTGAAGTCCTTCCTTCTCTTTGTTTTCATGCCCAATAAATCACTCTGACAAGGGCTTGTTATTACTTAACTCTGTGCATTGTTCCGGCAGTCACTGGTAGGAGAGGAGGGGAGAGAGAGGCATCGTTTTGCCAGGAATTGCTTCGGGAATGGAAATATTTTTTTGCAAATTAATATTCGTCCAATAGATCAGGTAAACATCCAGTAATGACAGTGCATAGGCAATTTATAAATTCCAGGTTCGGAATGCAATTATCGTTGCCATTGGAATGGCACCGAGACACGGTAATGAAGGCTGCCTGAAAAAAAATCCCATTACTCCGGGATCGGGGGGGTGTGAAGATCCATTTTTCACTTTGATATGAAGAATGATACCCTCTTGTCAGAGCCGGGGCTGGGAGTCAATATGTGACTCTCTCCTGAGCCGCAAACTTGGATTTCAAGGATGCAACGGGCCTCCTGGGGTCTGTGGTTAAGAGGGGGTAGGTGGGAAGACAAGGGGATGGACCCTGGCTGATCCCCTACATTCTGTCCTAGGTGCCATGCTAGGAGATCATTCCATTCCTGCCGTCATCCTCACGCAAACCCCAGATGCCAGTGCTATTATTATTATTCCCATTGTACAGATGAGAAAGTTGAGGCTCAGGGAGGAGAAGGGACTTCCTTGCTACAGTCCTCAGTATAATGACCCCCAAAGATGTCCATGCCCTAATTCCCCAGTATCTGTGGATATGTTACTTTACATAGCAAAGGGGCTTTGAAGATACAATTAAATCAAAGATCTTGCATTGAGGGGACTATCTTGGATCATCTGGGTAGGTCCAAAGTCATCACAAGGTTCCTTATAAGGGAAAGAGGAAGAGGAAGGCAGGAGGGTCAGAGCCAGAGAGAGAGATTTGAAGATGCTGTACCGCTAGCTTGGGAGGGGGAGGAAGGGGCCAGAAGCCAAGACAAGCAGGTGGCCTTTAGAAGCTGGAAGAGACGAGGAGACAGATTCTCCCCCGGAACTACTCAAAGGAACACAGCTCTGTGGACACCTTGTTTTAGCCCAGTAAGACCCGTGTTGGATTCTGATCTCCAGGACTTTGAGACGGGAAAAATATGTGTTGAATGAAGCCACTAAGTTTGTGGCCACTTGTCGCAGCAGCAGTTGGAAACTAACACGCTTGCCCGAGGTTACGTGGCTAGACAGTGGCTCTGCTCGCCACCCCTTTTGCAAGCAAACCCCACGCCCTTCTGTTGCCTTCTTGGTCACCCTTTTCTCGGGGACAAGATTCCACAGTGAGAAGCCCGGACTGTGAACGTTTTCAGCCCTGGGGCTTCTCAGGAATCCCAGACCAGTTGCCCGGCTCCTTGCCTCAGGGTTCAGGCTTTGCGGGGCAGAGAAGTCAGGAACAGCAGGTGAAGTAGAGCCAATAGGAACCTGCCCCGTGGGGAAGGGCCCTGTGCCCTCCGTCCTCAGAGTCTCCCCCACTCCCGACCCTCCTTGTGGGGAGGGACCAACAAGCCCGATCGTGACAGCAGTCTTGGTCCCTTGCTCTTGGGACCATCTGAGATGATGTCCAGCAGGCCTTCTGCCCTTCCTAGTCCTGACCCTGCCAGAGGTGAGCTGTGGCCCCCACAGCAGTCTGATCATAGGTGGCGTTTGGGGACATGTGCATGCCTGAGGGCCTTCAGAAAGGCTGATGCCCATATATAGCTGCCTTGGAAGACGCCCTTTGGATGTTTCTCCTAAGTCTTCAAGTAGAGCCACCGTCATAATTATCCCCCTACCACCATCTTGTGGGCACACGGCCTCATCTCACAGGGCTCAGAGCCTGAGTCCTGGAGGCAGATTAGTTGGCCTCCCCATCTGCATTTTGCATTTTTTTACTCTCAACATGGGTACCTCTTAGGTGCCCAGACTCTTAACAGTCATTACTATTTACCCAACGCTAAGAGCCAGGCATTGTGGTTGGCATCCACTGTGTTCACAACAACCCTCAGCCTTAGGTGCTATTATATAATAGATTAGAAAGCAGGCTCAGAGATGTTAAGTGGCTTCTCCAAAGTCACACAGCTTGGAAGTGGCGGTGGGGAGTGCAAACGCCCGTCTGCGTGATTCCTGATAGGAACCCTCTGGATTTTGCTGTTAGAAAGAATAAAGCCAAGGACTGCTCATCACCTGTGATTTTCAAAAAAACATTTTTTTATTGTGGTAAAATATATACAACATCCACTTTGCCATTTTGACCATTTTTAAGCCTACAATTCAGTGGCATTAAGTATATTCACAATGTTACCCAACCATCCACTGTCTATTTCCAAAGCGTATTCATCACCCCGAATAGAACGCTGTACCCATTACATGGTCAGTTTCTAGTCCCCTCCCCCCCAGGCCCTGGTAACTACTAATTACTTTCTCTCTCTATGAATTTGCCTGTTCTAGATCTTTCACATAAGTGGAATCACACAACGTGTGGTTTTGTGTGTCTGACTTCTCTCACGTAGCGTCATGGTTTCAGGGTTCGTCTGGGTTGTAGCAGGTATCAGAACGTCCTTCCTTTTCACGGCTGAGTAATATTCCATTGCATGGGTGGACCGCGTTTTGTTTATCCGCGCATCTGTTAATGGGCATTCTAGTTGTTTTCGCCGTTTGGCTCTTGTGAATAGGGCTGCCGTGGACACGCGTGCATGAGGATTTGTTTGAGCACCTGTTGTCATTTTCGGGCTATATGCATAGGAGCAGAATGACTGACTCACGTGGTGATTCTGTGTTTAGCTTCGCGAGGAACTCCGGCCCAGCCTTTGTGTGACGACTTCTTCACTGTCACACGGTGGGCCCTGGAGAGCAGGGGCTGGGGGTGGCTTTGTTCTCTGTTATGTTCCCAGTCGCCACTTCTAGGCTTGACACACAGTCGGCACTTAGTGAATGCCTGTTAAACGAGGGAGTGGGTGAGTTAAGGGGCGTTGGGCTGACTTCCCCGGCTGTGGGGTTGCTAGGATTTGGGGGGCTGAGCAGCAGGGCTGGGACTGATGCCCTGGGGGCTCCTCCAGCCATGGGCTGGACTGGAGATCCGTGGGTGGCTAGATTGAGCCATGGTGTTGCTTGTCCTCCTTACACCATCTTGTTCAGGGGGAGCAAAGGAAGTCTCATCTCGCGAGCCCTTCCTGGCACACGGCCGGGAATTTTACATTTATCCTCACACCTACTCTGAGATCTCGGCGTTACGGGCTCCGTTTTACAGCTGAGGAAAAGCCAGGGCATGGGAAAATTAAAGGCACATGGCTGGGAAGGGCCAGGGCTGGGATTTGAACCCAGATCTGTTTGACTGTGAAGGCCGCGCCCTGTGCCCACTATGATGATGTTCCTGTGGGTGTAAAGTTTCACCGGGCACTCTCAGGAATTTGGAAATTTACGGGGTAGTTTGATCCTTCCACAGTTTGTCTAAAGTGATGATGATGACGTCAATGAAAATGATGACTTTGTTTTTTACTATACGCCTGGCATGCGATTTCCTTATATCTTGTCATTTCGTCCTCAGCATCACTTTGTTAGGTAGATGTTATTCTCCCCTATTTACAGATGAGCAAACTGAGGCTCGCGCATGCCCTTGCTCACAAATGCCTAACTAGTAAGAGGCAGAGCTTGTATTTAAATGCAAGCACCTGGCTCCAATCTCCACTCGTTGCTAACCCCGCGTTCTCCTGCCAGCAAGCTGCCATAACCTCTTTCTTGCATCTTGAAGGCAAGCGTTACTCTCTGGGAGCCAGGGGTGTCTGTGAAGATCTGGGTCCCTCCCAGAGAGTCTTGGGGTCCTGACAATCCGAAGCTGCTCCTCCAAACCTTGTGCTTTTCTGGCATTCCAGACTGTTCCAACTTGGCTTGCCGAGCTCCTTTGAAAAAGTGGCGTGATTGTCCAGAAAGCCAAGGGGGTATCTGCAAAGACGAGGCAAGGGTGATGTCACTAGCAAGGTGACACCCCTGACAAGTTGGCCTGCATCTGTTTTCTCAAACATCTAGAGGTTTTTAAAACCTTGCGCCCGTAGCCCCTGAAGTGTGCTGGGAAGAAGCAAATGTTCCCAGCAGAAAAGAACGAATTTCTTCGGAGACTCTTCCAGTGGCAGGGGACCCATTTTCAGCAGCCGGAAGCATGATGAGTTGGTGTCCTGTGCTATGCAAGTCAGGCTGATATGTCTGGGGGGCATTTCTCTGCTAAAGGAAGGAAGGATGACACCCGCTTAGAATGAGTAGCGCTCTTGCGGCAAACGAAGTCCGGGGAAGTTACGGGGCTGCAAGGCAGTGACTTTGAGGCAGCTTGGGGAAAACTGTTATTGGGCAACGTCCTCTGATACTGTAGTCAGGCTGCCACTTTCTGTCCCTAGCTGGGCTGCCTCTGGACAGGAGTCCTCTCATCAGATGTCACCATCATCACCTCGCAGCGAGAGTGATGAGAGAGGAAAGGCTTTTCTCCCCCTCGGTTAAAGTTGGTGTGTCTCCCCAACCTATTTAAAGTGTCTACTCTTTGTGTGTGTGTGTGTCTGTGTGTTGGTGTGAGTGTGTGCACGCCCAGTGCAACCCAACATTTTCGTGGCGCCTTCATTTCCAAGACGCCTGGATATTTTTAGGGATGACGCACCCCACATCAAAATAACTGGTTATTTTTATGATCGGCTGCATCAATCACGTTATGACATATCCCGGCTCTGGAGAAATTGCAGCCAACCAGCAGTCAAGACGCGGAAAGGGAGTACGATGAGTCAGACACGGGGGCAAAGCCGGAGTGGCAGGGCCCGAGGGTCTGGGGGAGGGGCCGCTGATTTGATCTAAGTGACTGGGATGCCTAATAATAGCTCCTTTGGTTGGGGGCTTACTCTGTGCCCAGCCCAGGCGCCGATCTCTCTACATGGAGGATACCGTTTAATTTTTGCAAGAATCCCCTGACATCGGGGCTCCCGTTATCCCCATTTTACAGATGAGAACACTGAGGCACGAAAGCTAAGCCACCTGCCCAGGTGTCATACGTGGCGTAGGCAGCTCTGTCTGACTCGAGAGCTACTGTTCTAATCGTTGCATCTTAGGGAGGGAACGCCAGGTCGTCCCCCTTTTAAGAGCTCCTTGTATTTTCAAATGGTCCCTTATTGTAGACACAGAGCTGTGCAACTTATCTTTTGGGAGTGGAGAGATGTATGGAGATAGAGGTAGACAAGAAGGTTCTGGTTCCTGAACAGAGTGGTTAGGGATGTTGGTGTCTGTTGCAGCACAGTACTGGGCACTGTGGTAGGATGGATGGCGGTGGAGTTTTTGATCTCCGATGCGTCCTTTCCTCAGCCTCCTCCACGTTGTGTTCACCACCATGTCCCGCACAAATGTCCCTTCAGTTAGTATTCATATGTCTCTGCTTTCCTCTCACCTCCTCCAACAGCCAGAGTGATCTTTCTGGAAAGCACCTCTGATCATGTCACTCCCTGGCTGCAAACCCTTCAGTCTCGCCTCCACGGACTGGATGTTCCAGCCACACTGAGCCATTGGGGTTTTTTGCCATTCATTCATTCATTCATTCACTCGCTTAGCAACTATCTGAGAGTGTGTTATAACGTGCCAAGCTCCATTCTGGGTGGAAGAACAGTACACAAGACAGACAACGTTCCTGCTTTTGTGGAGCTTATATTTCCAGCTGGGGGAGACAGGCGGTAAATGAATAAAGCAGAACATATCAGAGAACGATTTGGTGCTGTGAAAAAAAAATATAACTTTGATATAATCAGGAGTGACTGGGACGTCAGGGGCGGCTTCCCTGAGAAGGTGACATGTAAGCCAAAGGATCTTTGTGACAGGAAGCCAGTTCTTGAAGGGTCTGGGGAAAGAGCTTTCCATATAGGGAACAGCAAGTGCAAAGGCCCTGAGGTGCATTAGTGTGTTTGAAGGAAAGGAGGAGGCCAGTGTGGCAGGAGACGAGAGATGGGGCAAGGTGGAGGGGGATGAGGAGGGAGAGACATGGGCTGTGCCCTGATTAGGGACAGACTTGAAGGCAATCAGAAGCAAAGCAGATTCTAAGAGTACTAGGGAGCCATTGAGGTTTACAGCAGGGGAGTGAGGGTCTGATATATGGTTACAAAAGATCACTGTCGTTGTCAAATGGGCGAGGCAGGGAGACCAGTCAGGAGGCTGCTGCAGTTGTCCAGGCACGAGACGATGGTGTCTGGTGATGGTGCCAACAGCAGTGGCCATGGCCAGAGTAGGCAGATTCGGGCGATGTGCGTAGAGGCAGTGTGGGTGGGGCTTGCCGTGGGGTGGGAGGGAAAGAGATGCATCAAGGAAGACTCCTGGGATTTGGCTGTGAGCAGTGGAGTGGAAGACAGTCTTGTGGAGTTAGGAGTTAGGAAATCGTAGGGGCGTGGCAGGGGTCCCAGGGTGACAGCGGAGGGGTCGACCCACGGCTGGCCAGTGACTTCGTGCTCCCCCTCTAAGATTTAGTGAACACGTCATCTCCTCCCAGGAACCCTTCTGACCTGCCACAGGTGCCGGGTGTCTGCGTGTAGACAGTACTCGGGGAGGGTTCGCTCAAGAAGTGTGTTCTGACCGATGGGAGGAATAGGGGTTGGGGGACAGGAAAGAGGCGGGCGTGCAAGCTTGCCAGAAGAGAGTCATAGAAGAAAGGCTCCAGACATAGGCTCAAATGATCCTAGCTCTGCTTCTTTCTGCTGTGTGACCCGGCCAACTCGCTTTACCTCTCTGAGCCTCACTTTTGCTATCAGTAAGTAAAAAGGGAATCGTAGTATCTGATCTGCGAGGTTGCCATGGTGGATAAACGAGACAGCAGTGGGCAGAAGCATCCACAGGAAGCCTGGGGGGAACAGGAAGCAGGTGACTGAATTAGAATCTGAAAGGTCTGAATAGGGGCTGGCTCCAGGCAGCCTCCTCTAATAAAGCCACCTGGGTCTTCTCTGGTCACAGTTACTAGAGGGAGAGGGCTCTGCAGACTGTTTCTACTTCATTAAGAATCAGATGTCTCTCTTGCCTTCCCTCTCCACCTACCGTTTTATGGAGTGAGAAGAAAAGGTCAGAATTATAGGGGCTTCGAGACTAATTCACAGTGAGAGTTATGAAGCTTTCCAGCCTCCAGTTGGTTAAAGCACCGAAAGGTCTTAATCTCAAAGTCTAGACAAATGGCTTTCCAAATGAGATCCCTTGACCAGCAACATGACCACCACCTGGGAACTTGTTGGAAATGCAAAATCTCAGACTCTGCCTCAGATCCAAGGT
>RJWJ010013819.1:0-39100 GCA_004363605.1 Indri indri | reverse complement strand
GCAGCAGAAGAGTCAGAGCTGCAGAGTACAGCAAAACCACAGATGTGATGAGCCTGCATCCCTAAGTCCCGGTGTGGAAGTCTGACGGCTAAACTGTTCTGAGAGTGAGAAACAAACTTCTATTGTATTAAGCCACCAAGACTCGGGGTCAGTGGTTATAGCAGGTAGCCGACCCTGACCAATGCAGTCCTGAAAATACCACTGCTATGATATTCTGCATTTATTAGGCCCTTGCAGAGTATTTATTTCCAGTTTTGGTATTTGTGTTCCAAAAAGGCAAGAAGAAGATGGAGAGGGATGACAGAAAGTTAGAAAGCTTATTGGGAAAAAAGATGGAAAACTTGTCACTGCAAAGATTTAATTTAGAAAAAAAAGGATTACATGAATCCCTTCCCATAAGAGAAATTCTGATGTATATGGATGTGCATGTGGGTATATTTTCTGAGTCTATGCCAGTGGTTTGCAGCCCTGGATACAAATTAGAATCACCTGGAGGCTTTTAAATACTATATGATACCCAGACCAATTAAATTGTAATCACCGATGGCTCTAAAAGTATGTGCCCATTTGAGAATCATTGATTTATGCAAATCATAAGCCATGTCTTTTTATGACTTGGGTGTTCAGAGCCATAATATCCAATAGACATTTGCTTGGAGAACCAGACCTACAAAGCTCCCTGGCAGAAGTGGATAACGGAAAGGACCCATAGAAAGTGGGGATTCTGTAGCCTTCAGAGTTGTGGGGAGAAAAACAAGCTGGAAACAGAGTAGATGCTCAACATGTGGTAGTTATCCCACACTTGATGTTATAAACAAAGAATGCCAAATTTACAAGAGTCGCATTGAAACTCCTAAGAGATAACCTGAAGAGATTCTTGACCATAAGCGATGGTAAATTTTAATGGACCAGACAGTGTTCATTATTATTATTTTAGGATATAGAAAGTACTATTGACATTATCTTTATTGAGTGTGTTATCTTTATTGCCTTCATTTAATAGATATGAAAATATTTATAAGGGTCACTGGTGACATTGCTCTGCAAACTCTGTTTCTCCAAAAGCTGAGTTCTTCAACTCTGAACTCTCCTCTCAGGTACATTACCCTCCGGCTGAGAAGCAAATACTACACTTTCTTTTCATGAAGGAGTAGTTTTAAAGGCAAGGATTAACCAAGTCAGTCAGCTCTTTCTAAGCAGACCCTGAAGGGGAATGAGGTGCTGACTCCTTGCAAGCAGCCGGCAGGCCAGTGAGGACTGGTCCTGTTGGTGCTCTGTTTGCTCTGTTGCTATGCTCCATGTCTTTACAAAATGGCAGCCAGTGGTGAGGCAGCACGTGCTCAGTGCCAAAGGAGAGGGGCAGGATGTGGGGGTGGCAGGATGTCAGACACAGAGGTGATCATTTTGGTTTTGAGGATCAGGCGAGGTTTCCCAGGGGGAGATTCCCAAAGCAGATAGCCCAGGGCTCAGAGAGAGCAGCTGGGTCCAGGAGCTTGGGGAGATTCTAAGCTGGGAAAAGGAGTCTGTGACGAATGGCCCACACATGTCCGGAGGAAAGAAACTGGGCCAATTTGTCAGAAGAGGGAGTGTTCACACGGGGGCACAGCTGGAGGGGAGGCAGGCAGGGCAGCAGCGCCCACTGCAGGAGGCATTGAATTTCACACTTCTCTTTCGTCACGTGCCACACTTTCCCCGTCTATGTCCTTGCGTGGACTTCCTTGCTTTATCTCTTCCTTTGTATGACCGTTTCATACTCCCATTCTGCCGTTGCACCCCCACTGTACCCAATGTGTTTCTTTTAAAATTTGCATGTGTTTTTCACAAAATGTGACTTGTTATTTTGTGGCAGGTATTTTAATTTGTGAACAAACATGGTATTGTGTTATATGTCTCATTTGGATTCAAACTTTTTTCCTTCAGTGCCATCGTCATTGAGATCCATCCATATTGCTACATACATGTCACCAACGTTGCTTCCCAGTGCTGCATAGATTCCACGCTGTGCGTCCACCCCCTTTGCCCCATCCACTTTGCCAGGGATGGGCATGAGGCTTGGCTCTTCTTCCTCATGACAACCTTCTTATGTGACCCCTTACTGACCTGTGTGAGAACATCCTTGGGATGTATACCCAGGAAATTAATGGCCGGTCATGCGTATGCAGCTACTTGATTTAAGTCAGTAGTGCCAGATTTCTTTCCAGAATGGCCCCACCAGTCTACCCATCCCTCAGCAGGACGGGATGCTCTTATTTTCCCTCATCTCCGTGAACACTTGGTGACATCCAGTCTTGTAACCATTGCCAGTCTTATGGTTGTCCAGAGGTGCTTCACTGTTGTTCTACTTTGCCTTTACTGATCAGAAACGTGTTGGAACATTGGGTTTCCTCATTTGTAAATTATCTGCTCATACACTTTTCTATTGTTTTTCAGGTTGTTGTCTTTCCCCTGCTTCCGCCCACTAAAAAGTACGTTGCATAGTCTAGGGTAGATCCTTGCTACTCAAAGTATGGTCTCTGGTCCAGCAGGAGCAGCTTAGCCCACAAGCATGTTAGAAATGCAGATTCCCAGCACACGCTCCACACCTACTAAATCAGAAACTGCATGTTGACAAAATCCCCAGCGTTAGTCATATGTTAATTAAAAGTCTACGTCTGTGCTGTTCAATATGGTAGCCACTAGCCTTTTAAATTTACATTAATTATATTAAATTTAAACTGTGCTTTTTTAGTCATACTAGCTGTGTACGGCTAGTGGTTACTATATTGGACAATGCAGATATAGCACACTACCATTGCTGTAGAAGGGTTTATTGAACAGCTTTGGTCATTATTAATCCCTTGCTGGTTTTTACATTGAAAATATGTTCTGCAGCTTTTTTTGCTTTCCCTTTAAGCTACGGCAAGACACCTGAGGAGTGGAGGAGAATTAATGACAGTGGGGTTTGGTCTCGGTGTGGTGAGCACGTGGGGTGGGACAGAAACAGTATCAGGTGTGAGGGTCCCAGTGCAGAATGTTTTCTATTTCAAGGAAGGAGGCAGTAAAGAATTCAACTAAGGCAGTGATGCTGGGGAATTACATGTTAGCTTAGACGATTCCTAACTCCAGAGCATGTTCATATACTTTACATGAATTTAATGTCACAAAAAGGGTATGGGCAGGGTAAAAATTACTGTTTTTGTTTTTCACGGACCAGCCAAAGATGCTGAGATGTTAAACAATTTGTTTTAGGCATAGAAAAGAAGAGGAAAAACAAGCTATTGTGCTTGCCTACACAACCTCAAAGCAGGAAGATTTGGGTAGGCCAAAAGGAAAAACTGTTCTATCAGAACAATCAAATCATGAGATGGATGTTTGAATGAAGCTGTGTGTAGTGTCTCTACTTATGGATATGGCCAATGAGAAGAGGAACATGGGGCGGAGAGGGTAGATTGTATTTTGGGCACTTGCTGTGAGCCCGGCCTGGTGCTACGTACTTTCCTCACCATGGCTATTCTCACACAGCTCAGTGGAGTCATGGTCTGTCCCCAGCCCACATATGAGACTCCTGAGGCTTGGAGACCCCAAAGCTGTGACCAGCTCCAAATGCTATGCCTTTGCCATTGAACAATTCATTGCAGATATTTTGGACATCATCTGATGACATGATGACTTGGGACCAGGTCATCACTGTAATTCTCCCCCATGTCTCTACTCAAACATGCTCAGTGCAGAAAGGAATTTACACAGAATGAGATAAAATGCAGGGATCTAAGCCTTTGAAAGGGTAGTCATCTGGAAAGCCCTTTTTATAACACTTCTGTCAAAGCTGCCTGGGTAGCAGGCTGACTCCCCTCTTGGTTGCAGAAATGGTGACTTTGAAAGCAGCTGCATGTGAATTATACGACCAGATGATTAGAAGCACAGGAAGAACTTTGAATTTTTATCTTAAGGAAATGATATCATGTAAAACTTGTCCTAAAGATTGAATGCAAATGCAAAAGAGAAAATGTGCAGAAATTAAGTGCCATGTGAAATAGAAATGGAAAACTTCTCAAAGAGGAAGGAATCACTTGCTGGGTGAGAGACCTTTGGGTAAGAATTTTCCAGAGAGAAGAAGAGTGATTCAGGGGGCTAA
This sequence comes from Indri indri, assembly GCA_004363605.1. Lineage (NCBI taxonomy): Eukaryota > Metazoa > Chordata > Mammalia > Primates > Indriidae > Indri > Indri indri. The sequence continues at coordinate 34,986 of RJWJ010013819.1, read as the reverse complement.
TGAGGGACACCAAAATGTAATTGCTGAGAAAAGAATCATCCCTTGTGCAAGCCTTTACCTTTGAACTTACCTTAGTTACAGGTTAATAGGCAGCAGAGTGAGCCATATACCTCAACAAAGTTCATGTTTCCCGAGAGTGGAGTGGAAAGTTGATCAACAGAACTCATTGTCATCACTATGCTGCCTTCCCATCCCTGTCATTGTACACCTGTGCTTTGTAATAATCCCAACAGTCTCATGACAGGGTCACAAACATATTCATACTAAAGTGTAAATGACTAATAAAATGCCAATGTCAATCCCTTGGCATAGTTACATGAGGAACAGAGATTAAAGCCTGGGCCGAATCTAATTCAGTTCTGGACTAGAGCATTTGTGAGCATTTATCATGTACGAACTTTGAGCTGGAGTTTATGGGAGAATGCTAAGATGTGTAAATTGAGGTTCTCATTTTCTAGGATCTCAGTGTGCTAAGGGGTGATGGTGATAGTTAAGTGTACATTACTCCAGCAAGATAGAACCTGTATGATTGGAACTGAGTGCTGTAAGCAATTGGTGGGACAAATTAATTCTAATTGGGAGGGTGGAAAGTTCAGCTTTGTGAGTTCAGCTAAGAGAAAAGTGCCTCATTAGGTGAGGGATTAAAGCAACCTGGGGAATCCCATGTCTGGTTGTGGCATCAGGGGAGAAACAGGTTTCCTGTCTTGCTTTCTGGATCCCTCCTCATTGCCCACAGAGTTCAAATACATTTTCTTAGAGGTCTCTTTCTCCTCTCTTGAGAGAATAGTGGAAGAACAGGATGGCAGTGACTGGGTAGGTTGGGGGGTGGCAGAAGCCGAATGGTGGCAGCTGGAATGCCCTGGTTATGCTTGGATAGTAAGCAGCTCTCTTGCTTCTGCCCAAGGGCAGCTAGGGGTCACTGTTCTCCAGAGTCCAACTGCCAGGTAGCTGAGGAGCAAATGACAGTCTCCAACTCTGGCTGCACATGGGAACCCCCAGTGCACTTCTGGAACTGCCAGTGGCCAAGCCCCATCCCAGGTCAGTGAAATAGAAAGCTCCCCAGATGACCCTAATATGCACCCAATGTACAGTGGTCCTCAAAGTGGGGCTGGCCCTCAACCAACAGCATTGGCATCCCCTGAAACTTGTTAGCAGTGGCAATGATCAGCTCCACCCTAGACCTACGAACTCAGAAGCTGCGGTCATGGGGGCCAGTAGTCTGTGTTTTAACAAGCCCCGCCAAGTAATTCTCTTGCCTACCAAAGTTGGAGAACCTTTGATATGGTGGAAAGACTTCACAGTTTGGATGCAGAAGACCTGAGTTCAAATACCAGCTGTGCCTCTTTGGCACAGTCAGCTAATATCCATAAGCCCCCAGTAGAAGAGAGCCTTGTTTATTAACCAAGCTTCTCTTGAGTGTCTGTCAGGCAATGGAACTATGAAGATGGGTTGGACATAATTCCTACCTTCAAGGAGCACATACTTGCTTCTTGGAACTCATGTAGATGGTTTCCAACTGCGATGCCTATAAAGTACACCTTTCTATTTGTGACATGATGCAGAATTTTAGCTTTGATTAAACTAGGTTGGCTGAAATGATCCAATGATCCAATGACCCAATACAGGGTCCCAGGGTCAACTTCTCCGGCCCAGTCTCAGGACAACCCAGGGGTGAGGTCACAATTTGTAATGATTCACATTTAAGCTTGATGGTCCCTGATTATAGTCATTCCTTGGCTGAGGCAGACATGGACCAATTTGTCCTTTCACTAATCTAGAGGTCTCTAGAGTCTTAGAGTTGTCTGCAGTTATTTATCCTGGGCTTTTAAAGTTGAATTACATCTTTCTCACAAGGAGGAGCTAAGGATTAACTATAGGATGTGATCCTAGTCTTTGTTCTTCTTCAATTGTTCCTGTCTAGGGACATGTTGTGGGTTGAACTATGTCCCTCCAGAAAGATATGTTGAAGTCCTAATCACCAGCACCTGCCAGTGTGACCTCATTTGGAAGTAGGCTCTTTGCAGATATAATCAGGTTCAGATGAGGTCATTAGGGTGGGCCCTAATCCACAGTGACTGGTGTCCTCGTAAGAAGACACTTGGACACAGAGACACACCCAGAGGGAAGATATGTAGAGACACGTGGGGCAAAGGTGGTCATGTGACAACAGAGGTGGAGATTGAAGTTACACTTCCAGGACCAAGGACAGCCCAGGTCTGGAAGAGGCAAAGAAGAATCCTCCCCTAGAAGCTTTGGAGGGAGTGTAGCCCTGCCAACACTGTGGTTTCAGACTTCCAGCCTCCAGAACTGTGAGATAACAAATTTCTTCTGTTTTAAGTCACCCAGTTTGTGGTACTTTGTCATGGTGGCCCACAGGAAACCAACATAAAGCACCGGATAGCTATTTTTTGAAAAAGTATTATCCTGGAACCAAGTTGGGTATATAACACATGGGTAGGCAACATATGGAATTATGGCCGTCCAAAAGCTTCACTGGCCTCTAGAAATTACTCTAGCTAACACCATCCCCTGAGAATTGGAAAACTCTGCCATGATGTAGTTTTAACACATTAAGTGCTGTGTGAGTTGTATTTAACTCACGATAGTTTTGAGCTTGGGGCCCTGTGAAGCATGTGTAACTCACATGTCTCTTCACCTTGGGAGCTGCGTGAACTATTTTTCAAGCTGCATATAACTCACGCACAGAAAACAATGAGAAATAATTTTTTCGTTAAATTAGAAAGGATCATTTTGTTTTTCAAATTTTTATTCTATTTTCCTAATAAAACACCATGGCCCCAAGGAAAAAAAAAATTTTTTCTATTGTGACAATGTGTTAGGGGTGTCAGAGGCCCCTATGCTCCCAACAATTTTTTTCCATGTTCTACCAGGAGAGCTTGATCCCTTTGAGTTAAAAAAAGTCTGTGTCTTAACTCTCTTTTAAAATGGAAAATATTCCTAAGAGGGGCAACACATTTAAGAGTGTCTTGCTCTTTGATTACTGTGGGTAGGAAGGTGGAGAAAGCAGCTCTGAAAAAGAAAGAGGGCTCCAGGAGCTTGAGGGGGGTACCTGGAAGTCAAACTCTACCTGTTTGACCATATTGTCCTGGGCTAGTCTTAAATATTTTAGTAGGAATTTCAGCTATGTTTTAATAATCTAATTACTAGAGAAACCCAAGACATTTCAAATGCATACTTGGCACGGTAAAGAAGGAAAGCACAAGTGCTAGGTTATCCTGACACTGTTAACCTTACCTTCTTGGTATGCCGCTTTCCCTTATGTGTGTATGCAGAATGGTTCTTTCTTTCCCAGTCCTAAAGGAGATCCAAGAGAAATACTTCTTCGTTGCTGATAGGATTGTGTTTAGAGTTCAGAAATAGAAGCCCCAAGTTCTTGAAGGAGCAGGAGTATGACATTTGCCATGGAGTTGGCTCAGGATTGTATTCGCTGAGGTTCTTTTAAGGGTTAAGATAAATTTGTATAAAGATAAAAGCAATCAGGTTGGCAGAGATGAGAGGAAGCTTGTTTCTCAGAGGGATTTTGAGACTGTTGACCCTAAAGAACTGCTCTTTCATCCCTTCCTGAAGGCAGTGTTTGACAGTAGCACATACTCAAATCAAGTCTTCCCAGATATTTACTGAGTCCAGGTTTTACTCATATTCCTGATCAGGAAATACAACTAGATACCACCCAAATTCAATTTTAGAAATAAAATCTGTGAAGTTGAGTTCAGATCTCAACTACTGACTTGCTCCATCAGAGAGGCGGGAGAGAGAGAGAGAGAGAGAGAGAGAGAGAGAGAGAGAGAGAGAGAGAGAGAGAGAGAGAGATATGAAGTTATACATATGTTTTGGAATTGAGACCCTTTATGAAAATATCTCATGATTAGGCCACCGGTCTCTACAGAATTACCTTATTCATACACATCAGTCAGTTTCCAGCACCAGAGCAGAGATAAGGAAGGCATGTTCCAGTCCAAAAGAAAAATCAAGAAATGGTACAGCAATTATGAGGTGGAAAATAAAATCTAAAAAAAAATTCAGCATGAAATTAAAGGAGAACCTGACTACGATCCCATTTCCCCATCTGAGCGCAGAAGATAAAAACTGTAATAAATTCATTCATCTACACCCACTTTAAATATCGGAGGAGATCAGCAGTTTCACTGATGTACGGCCAGACTTTGAAGTCTATCTGAGCTCCCTGGAATTCCACCAGCCACTTTCCAGACCATGTAATGTATTGCAGATCTTTCCACATTATGCATTCCAGATGGCCACAGTAATTCTTTGTGCGTTTTCTCCTTTCTTATTTGGGTTACTGGGGTAATTTGGGAATAAAGAGTGCGTGCTACAAAGTGAAAATTGACGTACAGTTGCTGCCCGGTGCTGCTCAGATGACAGTGATGGATGTTAAAGAAACGAAAAGAGTTAAAATGTGTGTGTGTGTGTGTGTGTGTGTGTGTGTGTGTGTGTGTGTATGGGGGAGGGGGGGAGTGGGGAGAAAGGAAGGAGGGAAATTTCCCAAGCAGTTATTTTTGCTGCTTGCTAAGCAAGGGGGCCCTGACTGTGTCGGAAGCACTAGGACTGCTTCTTGACTATTTGGGGGTGTGCAGAGGAATTACTACCCTCCTCCCTCCCTCAGTTCCCTCAGCCAACAGGCCATCACCTTGGCCGTGGACTCAGGTGACCATATGATTTATCCACAAAACCAGGATAATTCTGAGAGCAAAAGGGATGCTATTAATAATTACACCTGGGTAATGGGCCTAAACGGCATTTGCAAAGCAGGACATACGTTCACCCAGCCCCGAGGAGTAGCCCTCGAGGAGCTCTTTAAATGCTAGTTTTATTGAATTCAGCACTTGCTCAGGGTGAAGAGGCTGCCAAGTGGCTATTGACCCTCGTGTTTGTGGTGACGGGACTCTCCAGATCCCCACACAAAGTCAACACGTGCAGTTAATAGGCAAAAAGCGTTTGGTCACCATACGGACTGCTTGGCCTTGGCGGCGCTCACCCTTGCGCGGTCCAGCTTGGCCTGCGCTGATTTATGTGGCATCCTACGGCTGGGACTGAGTGTGCCTTTGGGTTGCTTCTTTGTTTCTATTCAGACTGTGAGAGGGATCTGTGAATGAAGTGAAATAATGGCACATAATCCTTTCTGGCCAAGGAGACAGTCTTTTTAAAAAATCATTTTTAAGGCTGCCTTTAAACATCCCTACTGAAAATGCAATGTTGCCATCATCACTATTGTTTTTCTATGCGGAGTCTGCCTTTGGCTCGCTAGAGCAGTCATTCTTGCACTTTGCTATACATGAGAATCATCTGTAAACCTAGCAAAAGTGTAGATGCCAGAGCCCCATCCCTGGAGAATCTGATTCAATAGGCCTCCCGAACATCTGGAAGAATATTCCAGCTGGCAGAATCTGCAGGAGGTAAAAATCCTATAGAAACCACCCCCCCTACAATTGTATTTTTCATTTTCTCATAAAATTCTCCATCATGTCCATGAAAACATAGTTCTGGGGACCGAGCCAGTCTTGCAGTTTCGATGCAGGGAATGGCTCCCCCTCCCAAATCATCTGAAAGCAATGACTCTCATCTGGAGAAGAAAGATGGATTTTATTTTCTGAGACACCAAACAAACTATTGCAAGCATCTCGCTGTTTTTCCAAGCCGTTCTCATTTGCTGGCCCTCGTGGTGAGGAATATGCACACAGGGCAGTTTTCTCTGCGATGAGGCAGGAAGCAAGGGAGTGTCTTCCCCCTGGGGAGCTGCAGCTTGTGTTTCACAGACGCAAAAGGCTCCCAGATTTGGAGACAGCAACTGGAGTTCTGGACTTGGAGCCAAACTCCCAAATATTCTAGGGCTGTGCAACAGAAAAAAACATGTATATTTGTGTCTGTGTTTTCTTGCTCCAAGACATGGGCAGATAAATCTCACAGAAAAAAATTATTTTTCTGGAACACTCAGGAAAACCAGACCTTCGCTCATTTGCACAAAGACTGCTGTGTGGTTCAGATGCACACCCTGTTCAGGAATACTCGTTGCCATGTAAAATGAAGGCTGTCGTGATTGTTTTCTTTTTTTCCCCTGACTGTAACAATATTACATGTTTATTTTTAAATACTTGGAAAAAAACAGAAAGAGGATGACAAGAAAAGCAAGTCACCCAAAACTATGCCTGTCAGGGATAGCAAATGTTAACATTTTAGAGTATTGTCTTCTCAGTTTTATGTTTTCATAGCAAGTGTCATAAAATAAAAATGACAATTAGTATGCTGTTTGATAATCAGGTTTTCACTTGGTGTATTTTGAGAATTGCTCCATATTGCTAAATATTACTGGAGCGCCAGTTTTAGTTTTTCATTTTTTGGCTTACTAGAAAATTTCTGTTTAACGTAACTGATTGATGCGTCAAAGGTCTTGGTGCATATTGCCGCCTTGGAACATGGGCTTTTTAACTCCAGCAGTGGCCATCATTGAAGTCATGCTTGACTTTCATGAGGTCAAGCGTTGGGAGTGGAAAGTTTGAATTTTGTAGACAGAAGCCACAAAATCCCACCAAATCCCCCTGCGAGGGTCGATAACTCGCTAATTTATGCCAACCTCTCTGGATGTGGTTGGTTTCTGAGATTCGCTATAATGGTAGGAGTTGCGAATTCTAGCATTTGAAGAATGGTGCCGGGGGTCGATGGGACATTTCTTGGTCTCTCCATAGCTGTCGCCATCACAACCTGTGCCCCTTTGGGGGAGCAGCAGGGACAGCCAGGACCTCAGTTGAATTAGAACCTGGATAGAAAAAGGACTTCTTCTCATCGTGGTTAGGACCTGCTACTGGTGTCTTTAATCTATTCCCTTGTCACTTGCGGTCAGCGGCCACCCTCCTGCCTCTCTCCCTAGCCACACGGCCTGCTCCTTCAGCTCAGCTTTACTCACCTGCTATTGAATTCCTTCCTCACTAGTGTCCTCGCTAGGCTCTTTTCTCTGCCACTCTTCTCTGTCCCCTCCATCCCCTCCTGTCCTCCTCCCGGCCGAACTTCTGCTTGCTCTTCTGGTCTCATCTCACATTAAACAAGGTAAAAGACAAGTAAATGCAGGCGACTTTGGGCTTGGCTGTGAAGAATCCCTTCACCCCCCAGCAATATCGGGGATATCCAGGTACTTTATGATTTTGTGAAGCTGGTAGAAATGGAAGATGGCCTTCTGTTCAAAGCTGCAAGCTCCGTTATCTGGCAGGAGGTGGAGACTTAAATACTTAGATACTCCCAACCGCAGACCATCCTTGTGTGCAGGGAAAACCACCTGAAGGACACTTGGTGAGTGTGTGCAGAACTGGGTCTGCGTGTTCTATGAAGATGTAGTTTTAAGGTACTAAAATCACTTCATGAGTGAGGAGAGGGGTATTTCTATGAAGGACGCAAGGAAGCATTTCTGTGCACTGCTTTTATTTTTAGGTTGTTTTGGGAGAGGTAACGGGACTGCCCGGATGTCTACGTCCCACCATGACTTTGGAACTGGGTCAGGCCCCATCATAGTGGAGAGAGATCAGAAACTGAGGAACCGTTTCAAGGGAGATTTTGTAGGTTCTGCGCACAATCAGAATTCTCTGGAGCCCAAAGGGACAATACTCAGCACCTCTGTGAACCCCAAAGATCGGTAGCTTTCATTCTCCATGATATATTAAGACTGTTACTGCAGATAGATAGGAAACAATTGTCCTTTTGGTATTTATTTGATATTGAGTAATGTTACCAAATTTTCTTCTAAGTTCCAGTGATGTTTTAGCTAATTCTCCTGGGTTTCTAGGTAAATAAACAAAGCACCTGGAATAAGTAATCTTCCTTCTTCTTTCTTATGATTGTGCCTTTTACTTTTATTTTATGTCTTTTCACAATGAAAGGGCCCACGTTATTGCCACAGTGGGTGGAATGATTAAAAGCTATTGAGCTCCTGAACAGCTATGGGATGGATTGATTTGAGAGCAGAGAGATAGGCAGCTAGAGACAGAGGAAGCAGCTAAGAAACTCTCGCTGTGTCTTGGGAAAGAAGTTATGATGTCCTCAAGTAAGATAATGGATACAAATTTGAAAACAAAAATTTATTTATATACACATTCATCCATCCATGCATACATATATATATACTTTTGATGCCATATTGAGTGATTTTGGTGATGTGTAAGTCAACAAATATGACTGTCAGGCCCTCAGCCTGAATCTTGGTGGTCTAATAAATATTATGAGCAGAAAATTATTTTTAATAGACAATGAAATCATTTGTTTATCTGTAGAGGGGTGATGGGAAGTATTTTAATTAAAAAGCCCAGTATACAAACAAATTTAATACTATGGATTTGAGAGGAATTCACTGTTATTTTGATTTTTACTATTCCTTTGTGGTCTGAAATGTACCCTGGCCATACCCCACACTCTGTTAATTAGCATGTGTACAATGCTTTTCCAGCCTCCAGAACCACTTTATAGACATATGATCTCATTTGGGTCTCACAACAGCCTTGCAGTACATGTAATAATAGACAATAGCATCTGTAGACACTTTCCCTTGACAGGGCCTTTGAGCTCACATACACACACCTCGCTGGGTGCTGGTGACTTACAGTCCAGTGTAACTGCACCGCTTGGAGTTCTCTGGCCACAACATACGTGATGCTTCATGCTCCCATGCTTTTGTACCTCTGGTTCCCTCTGGTGAAAATGCTTTTCCCTGCTTTGTCCAGCTGCTGGGCCCTTGTGTCAGGGGAGCAATGGCAGGGGTGGTCGGAGAGGCAGGCACAGGCAAGGTAGTCCTCAGGAGGGAAGGGCTCAGCTGGTGACCACCGCAGGGCCGGTGCAGTCGCCCCACAGTCTGCTAAAGGCGGCCCAAGCTCAAGCCTGCAGCTGCTGTCACCATCCTGGGAGACGTCAGTGGCATCCCAGCAATGCCCCACATCAGCCGGGGCTCTGAGGCATCCTCCTTCTGTTCGTTGGTCAGCTCGCTCCATCGCCAAAGAGCAATGCTGGACGCTGATCCCGTGACCCTGCCCATCCACCCTCCGCCAGAGTATGTGTGTGTGTGAAACCCACTTCTTCTCAGTAGAGAGAGGAATAGAAAGGGAGTCGTTTCCTTCTTTGTTGTACAAAGGAGAATAAAACAATGGAGCAGGGTAGCTCGGGGGTCCAGCTGTTAGGTAACGGTCGCAGCTCCCGTTCCCAGCGCTTTCGCCAGGAGCCTCCCTCATGCCCCAGCCTGGGCTCGGCGCACCCACCACCCACCCGTGTGCACTAGTAGCCGCCCCCACCCACTTACCCGTATTTTTGTGCATGTAGTCAACAGCACACTCTCGGTGACAAATGACAGAGTTTCAATTCAAGTTAGCTTAAGCAAAATGAAATAAAAGGAGATGGAGGGTTTATTGAAATAAATACTCAAACCACAGAAAGGGCTAGGGTGGAGCTAGCCCTGGAGTGGCTTCGTCCCCATACTTAGTGCTGTTGGGAGTCCGTGTCTCTCCCTCATCCTTGCTCGTCTTGGAACGGGCCCCAGGCTCTCCTGCCATGGCTGGCTGCCGTGGTCCAGATGGCAAGCAGAGAGGATAGTCTGCCCCACCAGCTTTGGTTTCCACACTGCTGGAGAAGGCTCTGGTTTTCCCAGCTGGGATAACAGGTTTATTCTCAGACCAGTCACAGGGGTCAGTGGGATGCATAGGTTGATCCCCGAGGCCGTGGGGCTTGAGCTATCCCTGGAGGTGCAGTGGACGGCACAGACCTGGCTGGTGGAGAAATCCCACGACCTGAGCAAGTCTGCCCATTCATGCCTTCCGGGAGGTACTGATCCCTCTGTGCAGTAACTGTTTTGATTTCTTGCTCCCTTTACTTGGCCACTGCCCCTCAAGGATAAGGACACGCCTGGTTCTCATTATGCCTTTTTGCTTTTGCACAGGACCTGGAACTTAGTAGGTATTCACGAAATAGTTGATAAATGAATGAATGAATAAACATGTATACAACAGTAGGAGCCAGATTAAATCAGCTGCTTGAATGGTCAAGACTTGCTCAGGTACAGTTACAAGACACATGGTCTCAGACATGTTCTTATGTGAAGTGGAATTTAGAACCCATGAGCTTTGCACCTCTGGGTGACTTTTTCACTCTCCAATCTGTGGGGCTGCACGACAGCGGCACTGGAGCTCAGAGGCAAACGTGAGTTCTAGAGTAAGGTATCAAAACACTTCTGGACCCTGAAGGTTCCAACCCATTCTACTATTGGATATTCAAAGTCTCTTCTGTATATCTTGCCTCTCTTAATACTGACCCTGCAGATACAGATGCACTGAATTTTTCTAGAAATCTTCATCTCTCCCAGCTAATATCAAAGATCTCCCATCAAGGCGGCTTAACTAAGAGAATAATTTTCCTTCATAGCCTTCCTAAGTTCCTTTGTGGCAACATCACTGTCAGAAAATGGTTAAGCACTTTGTTTTCTAACCACCCTGTTTGCAAATTAAAAATTAGGTTGACATGACTTTCTCCTGGAACATTGTTTACATTGCACTTTGCCCATGAGGAATGTTTTGAATCCCAGCAAATTAAGCACTTTCCAAACGTGGTGTTTAAAATAATAAAGAACTCTCCGGAACATTTAAGCAGGACTGGAGGCTTTCCTGGCTAACACCTGTGATTTTCCAGCTGTTGCCATGGAATTTGGCCATGGAGCTCAGTGTGCTTTTCCTAACATTCGCTTGGCAGATGTTATTACATTACAGTTAAAATCCTAGGGAGAACCATTTCTTTCCCTTATGACTTACTGGACGGAGAATGAAGTCATTTTAGCATCTAGTAGAAAGAGGCTTTAGCATTAAACAAAAATGTAATAAGATCCCTTAAAATATGGGTCTGACTCTGTCCACGGGCTGCTAAGTCTTCCCAATTCACAGCAGAAACTAGTTTGGAATTCTGTGGGGGAGCTGCCCTTAAAAAGAAAAAAAAAGAAAAAGAAAAAAAAAAAAAGAAATCTCACCTGAAAGTTTAGTAGGGTGGTGTGGCTTTGCTAGGGAGCTATTTACTTCAAAAGTAAAGGAGACTGTTTCAGGAGATGTTTTGCTGGCGCTTGGCAGCTTTATGAGGAAATGTGTCATGGCGGGAATGGAATTATCACTGCTATGTGCTTGTTATTTCACCAAGCGCTGGGGTTTTTTGTACTGGGCCTCCACGATAAAGGATCACTTTAAACATTGGTTGGGGGAAGAAACAAATACTCAGGCTGCTTCAGTGCTCTTTTCTGAATATACTTTTAAAAATTACTTTTTTTAATTAATAAAAGTAGGAGATAGATTCATTTACAATCTTATAGTTAATGAACTTAAGAATTTATAATAATAAATTCTTCTACATGTTAAATTCTGTCCAATGTAGTTTCTATATTAAATAGAATTTCAAGAAAAATTGCAGATAAATTTATGAAACTACTTAACCTTTTGGAAAAGAATATAAGGGAACACTGACATTATCAGATAGCAACAAGTATTATAAAACTATAATATTTTTACAAGCAAGGCAGAAAAATGACCACTTGCTTGAAGTGTTCAGAAGTTACCTATGATGGCTACAGGAATTTAATATTTGACAAAGATGGCATTTCAGATCAGTGAAAAAAGGACAGTTTATTTGATTAATAGTCTTGGGACAACTGGTTAAGCATTTCAAAGAAAGCAAAGCTACTTAACACCATAAACAAACCTAAATTCTAGGTAGGTCAAAGATCTGAATATTAAAAGGAAAGTGAAGCAAAGGAAGAAAAAATAAGAGGATAGATAAGAGTTTCCATAACATTTCCGATGTGGTTTTATATGTGTGTGCGTGTGCGTGTGCATGTATATGTGGATGTGTGTGTGAATGTGTGTGCGTGGATGACACCCGTGTGCGCTCCATCTTAGCCTTCACACTACTCTAAGACCTAAACAGAAACTTGTCACTCCCTGATGGAAACCCTGCTGTGGATCCATACCACCTGCCTTCCTGTGGTTAGAGTTGAGCCCTGCACCATCTCCGCAGCCTCGACTCTCGTCATTTTCCCGCATACTCTCCATGCTTCAGCTAGGCCCGATTCTCAGTTTTTGAACTCCTTTGCCTCCATGCTTAGTACATGCAATTTCCTCTGTCCGAAATGCCCTTCTCTTCCTCCTTCAATGAAATAATTCCTATTCGTCTTTTAGTCTCAACCCAAACCTCCCCTCCCCTGGGAATCCTTTGGTTATCCCAGGCAAGGATGGATTCTCCTCCATGATGTTGCAGCAGCAGCTGTATCTCCACTATTCACCTAGATTATAATTGCTGACTTTTGAAAGTTGTATTTTCATATATGGTAAACTTTTCTTATAGGAAACAAATAAAATAGAATAGAAGAGTATAAAGTCCTCAAAATTTCTCCCTCTTTCCCATCCCAACCTTCCTCTAGTGCCGTGTCCCAGAGTTAAGTCCTGTTAACAGTTCCTTATGCCTCTTTACAGACATAATCTATAAGTATAGATATAGATCTATATATCCTTTCCTTACATAGACAGGATCATAGAATATTTACTGTCCAACATCTTCCTCTTTATATAACTTTTATATTTAACTTGTTTGTCTCCTTGAGCTTTCACTTAGACACTGGCATGAAAGACAACCCCCCAAGTTGTTCAGTACACATCCTGCATAACTGTACATATCAGTCCAGCTGTTTCCCTTACTAAATTAGAAGTGCCTTAAAGATAAAGACTATGTCATTCTTTTATTTCTATATCCTTTCTTCTCACTACAATTTCTGATATATAAAACTTCCTGAATGACTTATGAATGGCTGAAAATCCCCAAATATAACACTCTCTATTCCCTGGGCTACTAGAATTCCTGGTCACATAAAATCCTCTGTTCTATAATATTAACACAGTTCTGAGTTTATCCTAGAGGGGTAAACACTCTTCCAAGCCATAAGTCAAATGGGTGAATATTAAAACTAGTCCTTCTCTTAGTGATACACTTGGATCTCTGTTAGGTGGGCAGGGCTTTGGGAGTGAGTTACCCTAACCATTTACATCTATGGCCTAATTTTACATAGAAGGACATTAAAGCTCAGAATGGTAAAGTGTCCTGCTCTAGGTCACAGGATAAGTTAGTGACAGAACTGAGAATTCACTTCGGGAGTTTGAATTCTGAGACACACATCCTATGTCAGCCCCATGAAGAGTAGACAGAGCAGTAGACATGTGAATAAAACTTTGGAAAATGCTAGAAATTCCTTGGAGAACATGGTGCATAACTATTCCAGGAAGCCTGTGTTAGCATTTAGGATACCTGGAGCTGCAAGGCAAAGGAAGCCTAACTTGAACTGCTTTGAATGAGGGGGGATTCATTGCCTCTGCCCCTTGAACATCCAGCTGTGGGCTGTGCTTTGAGATTTCCTTCCCCAGGACCCCAGCTCTTTTCTTTGATGTCACCTTGGCCATGCCCTGTTCTGTGTGTTAGAACAGCTTCATCCCTGGGCTGGCCTTCCTTTCAATAGCAAAATGACCACTGCTGGTTCAGGTTCCCGTCTACACCCTGCCAATTCATGGAAAAAGAGAACGCTTCTGCTCCACTCTTCCTAGCAGGAGTCCTGAAAGTCACCTTAATTGTATCAGCTTAGGGGACATGCCCACACCCGAACCAACGACGGCGGCCAGGAGACTGGAGCACAATGATGGGCTTCAGTTGGTCATGAAGCTTCCAGCAAACAGAGACCACACAGGCTGGGGGAGGAGGAGTGGGTGCAATAGGAGACCCAGGTGCTATTAGGAAGGGAAGGGCGAAAATGGATGCAGGTAGACAACCAACAAAGCCCATCCACAGTGCTGCCCTGTTATCTTTTCCTGTTAATTCAGGCATCAAGCCTTCTTTACCCTACAGATTTCCGAGGTTCCCCAGAAAAACACTCACGTGTGTGCACAGATCAGTGCAATTGGCCCACCTGAGACACCTCAGGGCTTTTTCCATTTCCTATTGTTTCTTCTGCGCGTTCCATCCCCACTGGAGACTGCCATATCGACCAAGCGTTGCTAACAGCCTGGGGACTGCCAACCCCCCTCTCCCTCCTGGAGCCACAGTTCTCTCCTGAGGACCAGCATCCAGCCCTGCAGGGGTTCTACCCCAAAGAGAGGGAGAATATGCGTTTCTTTTACAACTTGTCGGAGAGGTCTCAAAGAATAAATAGCTCCTGATGCCCCAGTATCCCAAGGAGTTTTTAGGGAAATGGTGCTTTCAATGTTCTTCTTTGTGAAAAGATTAGAGGGACAAATAGGAGGTCAGATACCTCACAACATGGAATTGACCCTCCTCGATGCTCCAGTCTTTGTCACCAAGCCTGACTGGGCTGCCTGGGTCCATCCTCCTCAGGACAGGGGCTCTCAACAGGGGCATCCATGAACTTGAATGGGAGATGGACTTCTAACTGGAATTCAGCATTTTCTTCAATTACAAATATATGAGCCAACCACAATTGTAAGAGTGCTACCTGTGACTATGTCACAAATAGAAGTCTCAGATATTTTCATATCATAAAATGGCTACAGATGCCTGGAAATACTATTTTTTTGCTCCTTGGTACTTCAGAATAGCAGTAGTTACTAAACTCACACCTAGATCTTATTATTTAGAGAGTCAACAAAGAAGCATACAAGTCGGGCGCATGGCAGCTCACGCCTGTAATCCTAGCACTCTGCGAGGCTGAGGCAGGAGGATCAGTTGAGCTTAGGAGTTCGAGACCCTGTCTCTACTAAAAATAGAAAGAAATTAGCTGGACGACTAAAGATATACAGAAAAAAACCAAATTAGCCGGGCATGGTGGCGCATGCCTATAGGCCCAGCTACTCAGGAGGCTGAGGCAGGAGGATTGCTTGCGCCCAGGAGTTTGAGGTTGCTGTGAGTTTGGCTGACACCACAGCACTCTAGCCTGGGCAACAGAATGAGACTCTGTCTCAAAAAAAAAAAAAAAAAAAAAAGCATACATATTAATATATATGACTGTTTTAAAAAATATTTTGGTAGATGCATTTTGATAGAATTCATTGCTTTGGCAATCCTATGTATTTTGCTAAATTCATTTAAAAACACTATTCTGAGAAGTTACCCATAAATTTCCCCAGAACGCTGAAGGGATTCACGGCCCAGAGAGGATTATGACCCTAAACATTGGGATGACTTTTCCCCTTAGTGGAGAGTATCACGGAATTGGCATTATAGTTTCCACGTTAATTCTTCTTTCCATCAAGCAATATCATAATGTCTTCAGTGCTATAAATTTAGGATCTGATTGTCTTCCCTCCTTGCTCAGTATTTCACGTTCTTGCTTCCACAAGGGACGATAGCACTTAGGGCCCCTTCACTGTGCCTGGTTTATGCGGCCACAAGGCCTCAATGGTCAGGGAAGATGGGGACATCGGTGCCTCCTACAAGGCCTTCAGGGCACTCTTTGCACTCTGAGGTCCCAAATGAATGTCCTCCTCCTTCCCAACTATGGATTAGGCAAAATATTCAAAAGCGCCAAAATGTCCCAGTTTCCTTATGGGTACAAATTATTTGGAAAAATGCATTTCTTTACTTCTCAGCAATGTGGACACCAACACCAGCCCTCCCAACACAATTTCCTTCTTCCAACCAAGAGTGGTGAAAAAAGTCATCTAAATGTGAATCTGAATCATTAATGGTCTAATTGCAGGCTACCCCAATATTTCCAGGGCTCCCAGCATTTTACTTCTTTTTCCCTCTTGCTTGCTATTCTGTTACAGATTTTTCAGACCCGTTTCTGAAGCCTCTCTTGCCTCACTCTGTCTCTCAGCCCTTCCACTGTGTGTTAAGTAGAATTTCAGAGTTCAAATAAGAAAAAAATCACCACGTTGACGTGTCCAAATGCTTATCACTGTAGCAGGCAGCACTTTTGTATAACAATTCAAGCTACGTCCTCCGTTTAGACCTCAAATCATTTATAAAGGCAGGTCTCTCCCTGACGACGCGGGAAGAGAATAGGCTGCCAGCGTGGGTGGTCTGGGGCTAGGGAGCCCAAACTCTGAGGGAACAGATGACATCATGGATTCACATAGCAAGTTTATGAAGCCGCCGTTCAGCTCTCCCGAGCAGCAAGCCCGAGTTGCCTGCATTATCTCTGCCAGAGCATTCAACGCCGGACAGACACAGGACAGGGACACTTGGAAATGACATTTTTAAACTTGACATCCAAAAACATTTGAAGATTTACAAGCATTAGCAGGATACTTCTGAAACTCTATAGGTTGGGGGAAGGGATGTTGGGATCATTGGACCTGAATGATTTTGCAAGCTGGCACACCCGCCCGTCCCTTTGCCTGTCTGAATTGCTAATTCTGGTTTTTTCTTTTTTTTTCTCCCTTCCTAAAAGGACTTGTTATTGGTCTTTTCCCAGACCTCTGTTAGGCACAGAGGGGAAGTAGACACCCCTTTCTGCATGGACCTGCAGGAATTTCAGTCTGGGGTGAGGTTTAGGCAAACACAAGTTAAATCAGACATACATGGAGTTTTCACCAGATTTCAAGGTTGCCAGAGAACACCTGCCCTTCATAAGAGAATGTTCCTGAATCCTGCCTGGAGACCCATTGAACTTTCTGTTCATGGGGGAGTCTGAAGTTAGCCGCATTGGGCAGCATCTCTATCTCTCTCCACAGTGCAGGTCGGTTGTGGTATGTAGACACCAGTTCTCCTCTGTGAGCATCTGATCTATTACAATTTCTCTTCCTTCCCTAGCTGTGTAGTATTATTTTAATAACCAATATATTGGTTAATGTTTGGATATTGCCTCTAATAATAGCTATGGCTCTCCCCTGACACAAAGTAATTATAGTCTCTAGCTATAATCATTCCAGAATATCCTAGCATTAGAATACTTAGTGGATCTAGTCTACACAAGCTTAAATTTTAGATCTGTCTCTTAAAAGGTCTGTGACCTTAGGCAAAGTATTTAATCTCTGGTGTCTTAGTTTCTTCATCTGAAAAATGGGATCATAATAATTAGCCTCATGGTATTGTTTAAAGAACAGATAAGGTAATACATATAAAATGCTTAGAATAGTGGTTAGCACGTAGTAAATTATCAATGAATGTTAGCTCTTTTTATTCCTATTATTATTATTGCCATTTTCCTTTTTGATTGACCTTTTCTGACATATTGCCCAAGCTATTTTTGTAGAATTCATTTTTCCTTCTGTCAAAGTACCCTGTCTTGATAAAGAACTCAAGAGATTTGAATGCAAATGTCTAAAACTCACAAGGCTGTCATCCCCAACTGCCCCGCAATTCAAAATTGGAGGGAGGCTTGGGAATGTCTTAAGGAGATTTATTACTGTTTAAAAAGGAGCGAGAAAAGTGTCATTAGCAAAAGGTAGCCTTGAGTTTCTTTTTCTAATGCAGCCATAGCATCAGAAGCAGCCAAGGGGGCACTTTGTTGTCACAAGAGGCCACACAAGGACACACTGCAGACAGCTTAGCCCCAGCTGTGCCCGCACCTGTCTTGGTTGTGAAGTGCGGCGATGCACACGGCACTAGCCAGTGAGAGAAGTCTGACTCCTTCGGGGGCTGCCAGGAAAAACTGATCATTCAACGAACTGGGCGTTTGCTAAACTTTGGCACCTAGAATGTTGCTCTCTGACAGTTTTCATGGCGGAAGTGGGAATCGGGATCAGACGGGGCAGGACAGAGCGGGCAGTAGCCTGCACAGCCCTGGGAGGTGGATGACACCCTCTTATTCCGGGCACTGCAGGCTGGCTGTGGCGCCCTCTCTCAGCCTCAGTGTTGTCACCTGAAAACGAATAGAGAAGAACAGTATCTGCCTCCTAGGGTTGTTTTGAAAGGTTAAATGAGATAATGTAGGTGTCTATGTTGGACCAGGGTTACTATGGAAACAGTGTCATTAGTGGGGTGTTTGTGTCTTTCCATTGTCTTGAGAAAAAGCAAATCAATATTTCTGTGGCTAATGACTTGGGCTTTGGTTTCAATAAGTTACAAGACCCAGTGAGTGCGGAGAATACAGCCTTGGGGTGGAGGATGAAGATGGTGCATCATGGGAGCACTGGGGGCTCAGGGTGAAGTGGGATGGTGGGGAGAAGAACGATGGTGGGTCGGGATGCCTGGATGGGATCCTGGGGGCTTGTCCGGGGGGCTGGGGGCCAGTGCCAGCTGAGGGCATGGGGAGAAGGATAAGAGGGTGGGCTGCGATGTGAATTCTCACCCCCTGGCCCCCAGAGTCGGTGCACCCCTTGCTTTCAGCACCATTGCCAGGTAATTATTTCATTTTACACTGTTAGCCATGCTACCATTAGCCTGAACTGACTCTCCAATGCAGAATCTGCTCTGCTACCATCCTTGGGTGCCTGGCTCTGTGCCAGCAGCCTCAAGGGGCCCCTGGACACTAAATGGAGAGGTGGGACCAGCTCCCACACTGGACAAGGCAGAGGCTGGGCTGATCCAAATAAGGGCTCCACTAAGTGGAGACAGTGGTCTGCAAACCCCACTGCTCCGGTCTGAATGTTTGTGTCCCTCCTCCCCAAATTTGTATGTTAAAATCCTAGCCCTGAGGTAATGGTATTAGGAGATGGGACCTTTGGGAAGTGATTGGTCATGAGGGCTGGACCCTCATGAATGAGATTACTGCCCTTATAAATGAGGCCCAGAGAGTTGCTGTGTCCCTTCTACCATGTGAGGACACAGTGAGAAGGTGCTATCTGCAAACCAGGAAGGAGGGCCCTCACCAGACACAGAATCTGTGGCACCTTCATCTTGGACTTCCCAGCCTCCAGAACTGTGAGAAATAAATTCCTGTGGTTTTTTAGCCACCTAGTCTATGTCAGTTTTGTCATAGCAGCAAAAATGCACTATGACAACCACCTTACACATGGAAAGCCCTTCCCATGCTGCCAGATGCTGAAGGGAGATGTTACTATCGTTTTCTCTGGTTGTTGAGAACATTTTAAATACAGTAGTTACAAACACAACTTGGTGATTTGTTTTCTGTTTTTATCTCAAAAAAAAATTTTTAAGTGGCTACTGGAAAGCAGTTCTCAGAGGTAAAGTATCACCTAGATTCTCATAGAAGTTTCTCTGCAATTCCATTATCCTCAGGGATTTTCATCTTGAATATAGGTATAAGTTTGTAATTATTTGCTTAAAGATTTGTAGATCTCACTCAGATTTAATATTTCACTGCTTTATTCTTTTTGAAAATTCTGGATGAATGATCAAGTTTCTTTATTTTTCCCCGGACAGACACCCACTGGGGATGAAAACCGTTCATAAACTTCCTACGAAAGATGGTCCTCCTTTGTCATCTCGTTCAGGGCACACAGGGAGTGTCCAGAGAGGCCGGCGAGATGTGATGGCTGGATCACACACGTTCTGTCCTATTTTTCCAGTCACTTTTCTTTGCATGAATCTCTCCAGCAAAGCCAACACCTAATTCCTAGAATGAGGTAGGAGAAAAATTATGCAAAAGAGTGTCTTGCTGCATAAAACATTACCCCAAACTTAGCAACTTAAAACAGCAAACATTGATTATGTCACAGTTTCTGAAGGTCGGGAATCTGGGGGCGCCTGAGCTGGGTGGTTCCGGCTCAGGGTCTCTCATGCAGGAGGAGGTAGCTCAGCTAGGAGTCCAGCTGCTTTGAAGCTCACTCATGGGGTCGTTAGCAGGTCGTGGTTCCTCACTGACTGTTGGCCGGAGACGTCAGTTCCTCTCCATGTGGCCTTTCCACAGGCTGCCTGAGTGTCCTCAAGATGGGGCATCTGGCTTCCCCGAAAGTAAGGGCACCAGGAGAGAGCCCAAGATGGAAGCCACAGTTTTTTACAACGTAATCTTTCCAGTGACATACCCATATACCTGCTTTCTACTGATCACACAGACCACTCTCACTGTGCTGTGGAGGAGGCTATAACAAGACACAGATCCCAGGAGGCAGGGGCCACAGGGCCCCCCCATCTTGGGGGCCAGGCACCAGCAATGGGAAGTCTTCCACATTTTCAGTATTTGTCGCCTCAGTGCGCGCGCGCGCGCGCACACACACACACACACACACACACACACACCTTTCTTACTCATTTGCTACGAAACTTAATTTCTTAGTTTTTGAAAGGGTCATCACATTCACATATATTGGCTGCTTGTTTTTTCACTGGAAACTTCAAACTCATGTCCTATCATTGTTTATTTAGCAAACAATGACACAGTGTTTCAGGCACAAATAGGAGACCAGGATAGCAACCAAGATAAGGGCAGGACAGCACATTTGATGGGCAAGTCTTTCCCGTCCCATGCGGATTTGATCATCTGTAGCTTCCCTGGGAAACTGCACAATGGCCACCCATCATAACACCCTCTCCCTTCGCTGGAGTGCCCCGTCTAGGGGAGGACGCTTGCTAAAGGCCACAGTAAAGGGAGCTGGGGACAGAAAAAAGGGGCAACAGCATCTGTCAGGGGTAAGCCAGGAAGCTTCAGGCAGTGGGGAACAGTTTGAGGGGTTCCTTTTATGTCTCCCCATGTGACAATATCCCAAACACATGATGATTATCCCAAAGTGCCTCTTCATTTTGGAGTGACTTTTAAACTGAATGATGTTTCCGTGGTTTGGGGTCAAATTCACATTGCAATTCTCTTTCTACCTATTTTTTCCCTCAATTGTCTCTCATAAAACCATGCCTTCAATGCTGCACCACAGGAAACAACTTAATCCAACGCTCTTGCCTTACTTCACACCCGATATCCTGAGTCCATGTTCTTCAAAACCCTCCTTTCTACCAGTTCTCCCCCTCTCCTGCCCTGGTTTGGTTAAAGATTCTCGAGGTCAATTTTTGTTTACAGCTGGAAAGGAAAGTGTAATAAGAGGGGCACCTCTCACCTCAGACCAAGTTTTAATCAATAACAAAGGAAATTCAACTAAGTTGTCTAGACTGTCTTTTTTACTCATCTTTTTCTTGATATTTCTCTCTCTCTCCCTCCCTTTCTCTCTCTCCCTCATAAAAATACAGAGACAGAAAGTAGAATGATGGTTGCTGTGGGCTATGGGGGGAGAAATAAATGGGACGTTATTGTTTAATAGTGTCTCGGTCCACTGAGGATGGCCACAGAATACCACATACTGGGCAGCGTATAAACAATGGACTTTCATTTCTCTCAGTTCTGGAAGCTGAGAAGTCCAAATCAAGGTGCCGGTAGATTCAATGACTGATGAGGACCCAATTTCTGGTTCTTAGATGGTGCCTTCTTGCTGTGTCTTCACGTAGTGGAACGGGGCACAGCAGCTCTCTGGGGCCTCTTTGGTAAGGGGGCTGATCCCATTCGTGAGAACTCTGCCCCCGTGACCCCGTCACCCAGTCACCTCCCAACACCCAACACCATCAAATTGGAGGTTAAATTTCAACACATGAACTCTGGGGGGACACAAACATTGAGACCATAGCAAATGTTATGAAATTTCAGTTCGAGAAGAAGAAAACATTCTGGAGATGGGTGGTGGCGATGGTTACACAACAATGTGAATGGACTCAATGCCACTGAACTGTACACTTGAAAACAGTTAAAACGGTAAAAGCTTTATGTTATGTATATTTTAGCACAAAAACAAAAACAAAACCCAGAAAAGTCACTTAAGTTTCAGTGTAAAGGAGATGTCAGAGCCTGACCATGGGATCTGAAGTTACTGGTCACTGTCCAAGTTCTGTCACATTAACCTGACAGCTATTCCTACACTCTTCTGGCACCTCCATTAAACAATTACATAGGAATGAAAATAATTAAAATGCCAAATTCCTTAGCCTTAAGCCATCCAGAAACTGAGCCTTAGCATAGGAGACAGGAGAGCCAGGCTCTATTCCATCTTAAATTAGCGTGGCCCAAAGTCTAAACCAGTGCTTTAGAATTCTCACCTCAGTCATAATCAGCTGAGATCTCGCAGAGCCCCCAAATGCCTTAGGCTCCTATTCCTTGGGAAGCTTATTTAATTGGTCTGGGGAGAGCCCAGACATTAGTATTTTTAAAAGCTGTCTTGGGGATTCTAACACGCCATCAGAGTTGAGATCCACTGTTAAGAGAGGACACATACAAAAGTGTAACACCATTGATCATCTTTTCTTCTGGATTTTAGGAAAATAATAAGTTCTACTTCCTTATCAGGTAAAGCAAATGACTAGTCCAAATCTGTATTTTGTAGATGTCTTAACTGAGACAGGCTCGATCTTAGACGTGAGACAAATGCACATTATACAACTTGCCCATGTTGGGACCTCAGGGGGATGCCTCCATGAAAGAGAAACAGAGAAGAGAGCACAGAGCAGGGGGCTGTGGAAGTAGCATTGCTCCTGCTAGATTCCCTGAGGGTGGCTGTCTCACCAACACAACGGTGAAGACAGCTTGTCGCCATCCATGGAGACTCAATCGCAAAAGGATTCCTGGGCAAAGGACATTTCCCAGGTCAGCAGGGAGAAAATAATCATGCTCCAGGCAGTCGTGCTTGTGTTTATTTTATTTCATCAATGGTAAGATGCACCCTATTTTATATAACACTGAGAAAGAAAAGAGATATGCTCCCAATCCAAATGTAACATGGCATTTTCAGATCACTTAGATTGATTTAATGCTTATTGAAAGAGCTCTTTAGACTTATTTAGACAGAGATTATTGTCCTATATCTTTCCTGTGCTTATATAAGAAAGAAAATAGAAACAACTTAGTTAAGGACTTCGTAAACCTTCTTCACATACGAATGGGATTGCTGGATCATATGGTAAGTGTGTATTTAACACACAGTTCTTCTGTGTAAGACATTGCCAAACTCTTTTCCAAAGTGGTTGTCCATTTTACGATCTTACCAGCAGTGCGTGAGAGTTCCAGTTTCTCCGTATCCTTGCCAACACTCGGTATTTTAATTTTAGCCATTCTTATTGGTGTAAAGGATAACTCATTGTGATTTTAAATTGCTTTTCTCTAATAACTAAGAATGCCAAGCACATTTTCATGTGCACAATGACCATTTGTATGTCTTATTTTGTGACTTGTCTGTTCTAATTATTTGCTTCCTCTCCCCACCTTTTTTTAAAAAGAGGGTCGTCTTTTTATTTTGAGTCATAAGAGAAGTTTATATATTCTAGACTCAAGTTCTTTCTCAGATATATGTGTTATGAATGTTTTCTCCCACCCTGTGACTTGCCTTTTCATTTTTTAAATAACTTTCAAGAAGCAGAGATTTTAAATTTTGATAAAGTTCAATTTATCATATTTCTTCATTTATGTCTGCATTTTCCTTCCCTACTCCAAGGTTGCAAAGGCACTTCCCCATGTTTACCTCTGGAAATTTTACAGCTTTAGGTTTGACATTTATGTCTATAATCCATTTTGAGTTAATTTTTGTATGTGTTGGAAGCTATGGTGGAGTTTCACTGTTTTGCACATGGCTGTCCAATTGCTCTATGCCAGTTGGTAAAAACACAGTCTCCTCTACATTGAATGACCTTGGCATTTTGTGTGGGCCTATCTCTGGACCCTCTTCTTGGTTCCATGGCTCTATTTGTCTGTCTGGATTACTATAGTGTTATTTTAATCACAATATGTTACAAGTGCTCTTTGAAGGTAATGGTAGCATCCCTGCCCTTCTAGTTTCTCAAAAAAAAAAAAAAAAAAAAAATGGTGATGCCAAATGACACAACTGAAAAATGGTGGAGTCAGAAACCAATGCCCAGAGCTCTCACCCCCAGCAGGTTTGTCTCCCAGGGCCAGAGGGGATTCTCCAGTGAAACCTGCAGGGCCAAACTCCTGCAGCTGAAAGCCTGCAATTCTGTTTAACAATACCCAAAAATCTTCAATCAGCACCAAGGTGGACATCATGCACTAATTGGAGTCCAATGACAGATCGTATGGAATGGAGCACATTGGCTGACAGAAAACTCTCTCCAGCCATGGAGGCACTTTCTCCACATTTCAGCACTAACAACAGAACCCAGGATGATAAAGGCAAGAGACAGAAGCTGTTGGGAAAATGATGCTCTCTGTACTTGTATATTTCATGTCTATCTGCAATTCTTTGTTTAAGCCGTTTTTGAAAAGCCAAGACCACTGCAGCATTAATTGTGACTAGTCTTCACCATAACTAAAGCTCAGAATCCTTTGCGAGTAAGGGAGACAGTTGGACCAGCAACCGTTGCTAGGGAGTGTCCGTGGATGCACTGTCAGCTTTGGAAAGAAAGTCACCACAGTCGTTGCCATTGGTCTAAAACTTAAATTTGGCTAAATGCTTTAAAATGTTGATGCTGCTTAATAAATAACAAATGAGGCAAAACCATTTGTTTTCTTTCAGTGTTTAATCTTGAAAAGGAATGACTAAAACATAATAATACTCTTAAGGTGATCTTATTACCTAAAAAAAAATTTCCTTTATATCACATTTCTACATAAGCATCTCATCAATGTAGCCATTAACTTCAAAATTAACTCCACCTTAATCAGTCCATTTAGTTCTCTTTTCAAGTAACTTTTTTAACACCATAGCAGGAAAATAAATAGGCACTAACTCCAGTACATTTTTCAGGAGAATTTGATAATTTTCACTGTTTATGATTCACAGCACTGCTAAACTCCAAGAGTAAATTATGTAATTATGTAATTTAATTATGTATTTATTTAAAGAATGATTCCAAATGATTCCAGTTATGGAAAGCTGTTAGGAGAAAATTAAAGAAAAATAAAACAAGAGAAATTACAAATTCAAAGTAAAATTCACAGAGATTTTATTTTCTGTTTTAAAGCATGTCAGGTTTTAGCTGCCTCATTTGCACATTCTGTGAGTTTAAATGGGGGTAAAATCTTAATGAGAAGGATGCCACAAGCATCACCAGCAGAGAAAGTTCATGCAAATGCTGTGAGACCATCAGAACTGGAAGGACATAGCTCATCCCCACCTCTCACTTTTGGTGACAAAAATGAAAGGACGCAGGGCTGGGGTAGCTCCATGTGTCCTTGTGGAGAGACAGACAAGAAGAAGAAATGCAGAAAGGTTTGTATTTTTGCACTAAAAAAGTGAGGTGAGCCAAGAACACAGCGGGCATTTAACCAAGTAGGGTTAAGTTTTTAGCAATAACTACGCTGGACACAGCCTGCCTAGCATTACATTATGTAACAAGGGGTTACATTATAGTAAGAGAGAAAAAGCACATTAAAGCAAAGACAAAAGTCATCGGGATGGAGCAACGTTGGCTTACTGAGCTCACTGCACTTTGGGAGAAAATCCGGGAAGGAGTTTGGGAGGGCTTTGTGCCAGGCACAGAGTGAGATCACAAAAAGAAGAATTTGATTTATGTATAAAAGGGTGGATTGAAGGCTATGATCCAGGAATGATCTGGGTATTGTGGTCTGTACATGCCTTCTTGTCCTGACTTGGCCATTGCAGTAGACATTCCTAGTGCTCAACAGTGTCTGGCTCCTCAGCCTTTCCTGGGTATCCAGGATGCTTGTCCACTTGCACATAGGTAGGGCCTTGTGATCTGTTCTGGCCAATGGCCTGTGAGTGCAGGAGCCATGGTGAGGCAGAGAGGGTGCATGTGATTTCCCAGATGTCTCTTCTGGGATCACAGAGCCAGGAGATGAGTTGGAGGAGACACAGAATTAAAGAAACCTGGGTCACTCTGTCCCTACATCAAGGTGAGCTGTCCTTGAGAATCACCAGACCTACAGCAGACATTGCAAGAGGGAGAAATAAACACCACATGTTAAGTTGCTGAGATTTGGAGGTTGTTTCTTACAGCAGCAAACATCTAGCCTAGGGCTTACTAATGCAATCATCCCTTGTGGTTGCATATCCACACCGTCTTGCTCATTCCACCTAGTGGCATCACTGCTGACCCATGTAAGTCGAGCTGGGATTGTGCAGCTGTGGCAGCTAGAAAGGTTGGGCCCACCGGCAGTGTGGCTGTGGGTGTGCCATCGTCCTACATTTTGCTTTGTGAGGTCAGAGGAACAGGTCATGCTTTGCTGAAAACAGGGAAGTTCATGATGACTTGGATGAAAGAAAAGACATTTTGAGAACATGTAGAAACCTTTGAAATTTGCCAAAATTTCAAGGGAAATAGCAGGGGTGCAAAGCTTATGCAGCATATGCACTGAAGGGAAGCAGACCTGGCAGACGCCGGGGAGGAGAGACCCAGGACAACCTACACAGAAACAGGTTCGGTGTGTGCCCCAGGCCTCCTTCCAATTCCAAGTTATCCCATATAGAATGTGGGAGGAGAAACTTTGCATTGCCAAATGGGACCTCAGTGAGGTGACCAAGGCAACACCAACATGGAAAAGTCATGCTCATAGTGTACCCTTGATATGATGCTATGAGAATGAGGTCTTCCTCCCTATAACTCATAATAATCCCAGTGGGTTTTTAAATTTCAGAATATTGTGGGGGTAAAAACATTTTGGTTACATAAATTGCTTTCGTACTGTTTGAATCAAAGTTATAAGTGTGCCCATACCCAGATAGTGTGCATTGTATCCATTAGGTGTGATTTTACCCATCCCCTCCTCCCCCTTCCACCTGCTTGATTTCCAATGAATGTTATTTCCATATGTGCACATAAGTGTTGACCAATTAGTTCCAATTGAATGCTGGGTATATGTGGTGCTTGTTAGAAGAATGGTCTCCAGTTCCATCCAGGTTAATACAAGAGGTATTAGCTCACCATTTTTTTACAGCTGGGTAGTACTCCATAGTACACATACACCACATTTTATTAATCCACTTATGTATTGATGGGCATTTGGGTTGTTTCCACATCTTGGCAATTGTGAATTTTGGTGCTATAAACATTTGAGTGCAGGTGTCTTTTTTTCCTTTGGGTAAATACCCAGTAGTGGTATTGCTAGATCAAATGGTAGGTCTATTATTAGTTCTTTGAGGTATCTCCATATTACTTTCCATAGAGGTTGTACTAGTTTGCAGCCCCACCAGCAGTGTATGAGTGTTCCTATCTCTCTGCATCCATGCCAACATTTGGTGTTTTGAGACTTTTTATAAAAGCCCTTCTTACCGGAGTTAAGTGATATCTCATTGTGGTTTTGATTTGCATTTACAGGATGATTAGAGATACTGAGCATTTTTTTCTTATGTTTGTTGGTCATTAGTCTATCTTCTTTTGAAAAGTTTCTGTTCATCTCTTTTGCCCATGTCTTTTAATGGGGTCGTTTGAATTTTTCTTGCTGATTTGCTTGAGTTCTTTATAGATTCTGGTTAACAGGCCTTTATCGGATGTACAGAATATAAATATTTTCTCCCATTCTGTAGGTTGTCTATTCACTCTAATGATTGTTTCTTTGGCTGTGCAGAAGATTTTTAATTTGATCAGGTTCCATTTATTTATTTTTGTTGATCCCAGTTTTATCATGAGAAAAACATAAGACAAATTCCAATGATAGGATATACTATAAAATATCTGACCAAAACTGTCAAAGTCATCAAAAACAAGAAAAATCTGAGAAATTATCACCTTCCCCAGGGGCACCCAGGGAGACATAACAGCAAAATGTAATGTGGGATCCTGGATGGGACCCTGGGACCACTTTCCCCAGAAAAAAAAATTAGGGAAAAATTGAGGAAATCAGAATAAAGTCTAGATTTTAGCTAATAATATATTGATATTGGCTTGTATTATAACAGACGTCTCATACTAATGAAAGGTGTTAATAATAGGAGAAAAGAGCTGTGGGGTATATGGTAACTCTCCATGCTGTTTTCTCAGTTTTTCTGTAAATCTAAAACTGTTCTTAAAAATAAAGCCTATTAAGAAGAAAAAAAAGAGGAAAAAAAGGGCAATTTTGCCTGGGTATCTGATAAATATGCCCCAATAATGGCTGACCCTGAGTTTCCTTATTCTAGCTGCATTTTTCCTTTATGGAACCGATGCTGGAACTACAGGTATTTTGTGCTACATTGCACTTCTAGGAGATCTGTGCTTCTTTGCCTTTTTTTTTTGAATTGGGTTTATCTTTAACTTTTTGCAAAAGTTAACCAAACTCACTTTATTTAATGAAAGTCAAGTAGATATGGCTATAAAGAGAAGGGAAAGGAAGAAAAAATTTCTTGACTTAAAAAGGCAGATATTTATATCCCCATTTTGTTTTTCCACAAAGGGAGCTGAGACTCACAGAGGTTAAATAAAATATCTGAAAATTACAAGTGTCAAAAACAGCAGAGGCAGGAGTCTTAGCCCAGGTGTGCCTGCCTTGAAGCACCCTCTTTTTGCACTCACTGTGCCGCCTACGAAATACACTCGCACAGACAACATGTGGTTATATATCGTGTTCCAGGCAATGCCAGCCAGGGAGGACGGTGAGTCTGGGCGGGGCTCACGCTGGGAGTGCCTGCTGTCCCTGAGGGAGTGCAGTGGGCATCCGTGAACACATGGCTGCCAGGGCTCCACAGACAGAGCCAGTGCCTGCATCCCTCAGCTGCTGAGTGACTTGCGACTTGCCTCCACTCTTCCTGGTGTTTTCAGTCTCTAGGGTGGTTTTCCAAGTTTTACTTAAAATTTGTTCAAGTGAACTCACGTGTCCAACAACCAAAACTAGAAGAGCCTGGGTGGAAACAGGGCTGGGTGTACAACCCATGTGTTGGTTAGGGTTCTCCAGAGAAACAGAACCTATAAAGTATACAGTGACGTAGATAAGAGGAGATTTATTTTGGGGATTAGATCATGCGATTAGGGAGGCTAAGAAGTCCCACAATATGCCACCTGCAAGCTAGAGACCCAGGAAAGTTGGTGATTAGTTTAGTCCAAGTCCAAAGCCCTGAGAAGCAGGGCACCAGTGTCTGAGGACAGAAGATGAACGTCTCCCAGCTCAAGAACAGAGAGAGAGAGATTTAC
This sequence comes from Indri indri, assembly GCA_004363605.1. Lineage (NCBI taxonomy): Eukaryota > Metazoa > Chordata > Mammalia > Primates > Indriidae > Indri > Indri indri. Next base: position 6,057 of record RJWJ010013819.1, on the reverse strand, counting down.
CCTTCCTCCACATTTTTGTTCTATTTGGGCCCCAGTGAGTCAGAAAGTGCCTCCCCACGTTGATGAGGGAGGGTCCTGTTTACTCAGTCTACCTATTCAAATGCTAATCTCTCTGGAAACACCTGCATAGACACACTCAGAAATAATGTTTTACCGCCAACTATCAAATCATGTTTTAGCTATCTGGGCAACCCTTAGCACTGTCAAATTGACACATAAAATTAACCATCACAACCCCAAACTCATGATCCTTCCTCTAACCCTAACCTTACCATCCCTAGGTCTCCTAAAATGCTATTCTGTTGAGAACCCCTGCTCTGATACATTTATGAAAATGTGATGGTAGTTTTTTGTGGGTGGCAGGGTGGGGGAGGCTAAAGAAAAGGGTGTGGGAGCTCCAACTGAGATTCCTCCAGGTCCTGTACAGGGGGTCACCCTCACAACGGAAGGTACAAAGAGAAAGGCCCTTTTAAAACCTGCAGGAAGGCAACACGTGGGCAACCAACAATCCAAGTTTTATTGAAGATTGGAGTAGACCCAGTCTTTTATTAAGTACTGCCGAAAGAAAATGATTTCAGTGATTCAAGCAGAGGTTAAAGACTCCATTCAGTTGTGGTTCATCGGGAAAAGACTTTCCTATTTAAGCAGGGCCAAGTTTTTCAAAGGGTAGAGGAAGACTGAGTATTTGTCCTTGCAGTTTTTGCGTCAGTGGCAATCTTTATCTTTAACAAAACTTGTAGTTAATGATTAATTTGTTCTTGTTTTCTTGTCTCTTGCTTGCGATCTTTGCAGCAATCCAATAACCTATGAGAACAATTTTTGCCAATTTTGAGGTTTATTGGCTAGTCAAATTTTATGGTGAAAGAAAGGTAGGAGATTGAAAGGAGAGAAAGAGGACAAGAAGGCAAGGGGGAAAAAGGGACATTCGAGTCCTTTCACAGCAGTAAGTGAAGTCGTTGACCTGCATAGAACAGGAAATATGCTTCTGTTAACACGAGATGACGATGCCCACACTTTGCAATAGAGCAAGTCTCCCAGGGTGCAGAAGACACATCTCCACCCCAATTCCACCCCAGAACTGTCTCAATGGCCGCAATAATGGCGTACAAGGAGGGTCTGCTCTCTTTATCCTGTTTTCTGTCTTTCCCTCCTTCCTCCTGTCCCTTCTCCCTCTTTCTCTCCTCTCCTACCCACTCCCTTCCTCTTCTCCTCTCCCTTCCTCTCCTTTCTTCTCCCTTCCTTCCACCTTTTCCCTGGAGCCTATGGTTGAATTTGAGTTGTCAAATGAGCGATGCAACCACAGGTAATCACTGTAGATTAGATCTTTTCCCTAGTCATCATGATGTCAACTTCTACATTTTTCCTTTTTTATAGAAAAATAAAATAAAACGAAGTACACTAACATCTCTTTATCATTCCCTTCCTTCCTCTGCCAGTGCCTTGCTTTCCTCTGCCTTGCAATGCCTGTTGCCCATTCTTTCTCTCCACTTGTCAGGGTTGTGGTTGTCATCCGCTGGGAATCGGCCTTTGGAAACGAGACACCCGCACCTGGTCCAGGGCACTGTCCTCCTGTGACACTTGTAAAACCCCCTTTTCAGGCGGCAGGCCTCAGACTTTCCCCCACTGCAGCCAGTGTGAGTGTTACTCTCCACAACTCCTGGAAGAAAGCTTAGGGGAATGCAAGACTTAGGGGTTTTAGCTTGAGATCCCTTCTCTACTTATTTCCTCCTACCCCACAGACTCTAGAATACCTGCCAGACTGAGGTTGGGGGATAATTCATTTGCTGATAGTGCTGCATTTTCTTCTGTTTTCATTCACATTGGGACACCTGTCTTAGGTGTTACACAGAAAAGGAGGAACTGCAGAAGGAAGCTTCTACCAACAATGCAATTAATTAAATGGTAGTAAATAATAATTTGAGAAATTGGATATTTTATGGTTGATTTTATGACTTTTAAAATGATGTAAGTGGTGGCAAAAAAAAAAAAAAAAAATCCATCCAACATCCAAAACCACAAATCACATTTTGGTTGTGGTTTTTGTTCCCTACAGAATATAAAACCCTTGGAAAATATTGTTTGAATTATTTTCTTCCCCCACAGAGGTTGAAATTCTCCTTTAAATGATCCCAGGACAAGTTACATGCCTAAGTTGGAATCAACATTTTTAAGTGAAGACTCACCTTGGTAATTTAGAATAAATTCATAAAAAGAATAAGTCATAAAAAGAAAAAAAGCTTACAGATATTGGAACAATTTCACAGACATAATCTTATTCTATCACATTGCTGTGTTGGTATGCTCTTCAATGCATGGTCCCTGAAGGTAAAAGGCTTGTCCAAAATTCCTCATCGAGAACTTTCCAGGCTATTCCTTGGTATCCTAGACCAGAGCTCAGCAAACAGCGGCCACCGATTAAATCCAACCCACTATGTGTTTTTGTCCAATGCAACAGGTAAGAATGAGTATTACATTTTAAGTGGTTAGGGGAAAAAAGATTTTGTAACATAAGAAAAGTATATTTAATGAAATCTAAATTTCAGTGTCTGTAAATGAAGTTTTCTTGGACAACCATGCTTAGGTATCATCTACAGCTGCTTTCTTGTCACAAGGGCAGAGTTTAGTAGTTGCAACAAACACCATATGGCCCCCAAAGCCTGAAATATTGACTCTTTGGTGAGATACAGGAAAAGGTTGCTAAACACTGTCCTAGATTGAGGGTTTATTCCACTTCTCAGGAGCTGTCTTTCTAGAATCCTAGCAGAACCATGGACAAAGGCAGCGCCCACAGGGATCTGGTTTGTGAGCCCCGTAGGGGAGCCTTAGAAATTGGCCTGCAATTAAAGGCTAGTCCTTTCCCTCCCAAGAGCACCACCGTCCTTCTGACTGGCGATCGCAGGGTGGGACTGAGCCACCAGCCTGGCAGGTGGCTCCCTCCTCCAGTGGGGTATTAGGTGGTCCTAACAAGACCATTGCTAAGTGAGAGGGCAGGAGGACAGTTTTCCCTCTCCCCTACCCCAGGAAGCGGTGCTTCATTAGCCGACGAGCTGTCCTTGCAACTAGGAAGGGCTGAATGTCCCAACTTAGAGGGTAAAGAGACAAATATAGAAGGGTGCAATGAAGCACTGTGTGTGTGTGTGTGTGTGTGTGTGTGTGTGTGTGTGTTTAACGCAGTTATTTGATACAATGCTCTGCTACCCCTGTACCCATTTCCTCCCTGTGGCAGCCCTTGTCTGCTGCGATCGAGCAGGAAAGGGTCAATGGAATGGAGAAATCAAGCTAACAGAAGGCTTCTTCTCTCAGCAGAACTTCTGGTTCATTTTCACTCCCTGCTTTTTCTGCCTGCATCCACAAAATATAAAATTATCTCCCCTTTCCGGAGTGTCTATTATATGTTGCTTAATTTAGATTTAAATAGATGATCTCATGTAACTATCTCAATAACCCCATGGGGTTTCCCAGGAAGGAACAGAAACCTGGGTTGTTAAAATCCTTTCCTAGTCACCAGGCTGATACCTGATCCCTATCATGCAGATATCCGAATTTTTCCCACCTCAAGAGCATGGCAAAAATCAAGTGTGTCTTCAGTCATGGGCATGTTTTCACTCGTGACCACTCATGGCATGCTCACCTTAGAGAAAGATTCTCTCAGTCACATTTCCTCAGAACACAACTCCTGGGGCCTTATAAGAAATTCTTAAAAAAAAAAAAAAAAAATTGAATCTGTTTGGGGAACAATGGGTTAAAAAAGCATAATCAGGTTTCTTTGGGCCATGGATTTCTTAGAGCCTTTAATAAGCAGCATTCGCTGCCATCTTCCACCTCTATGATTTGAAGACATTTTACTCAACCTCTCAGAGCCTTTGCTTTCTCCTCTGAAAAACAGCAATAATAATATCCACCTCTCGAAATACTGTTATTTTTTTTCTGTTTCATATTCCCTTATTTCCCACTAAATGAAGTGAATTCTAGCAACCAGAAGAGAATCTGAACTGCTATTGCAGGAAAAAAAATCATTCTGATAATAAATAAGGAAATGCATGCCTGCCGAAAACACAGGACAGCACGGAAAACGTTTTTCATTTATTATACGGTTTTCATAAATGAAACAATGCACCCAGGGTAGGGAAACTCATGATCAGCCACTTTGGGGGCAAAATCGCATATCAATATGTGAGAGAAGCCACATGTGTGATCAGTACCTAAAAATGCAGTCATTGTACCAGCAGGTAGGGGACATTTTGAAGCTGCAAATCATTCCTTTTGAATCATACTGTGAGGATGATTGCTTTTCCGTGCATCTAGGTAAGGGGTCAGCAAAATTTTTCTGTAAAGGGACAGAGAGTAAGTATTTTAGGCTTTGTGGCCCATAAAGACTCTGCTGCAAGAACTCAACTCTGCTATTGTAGCACAAAAGCATAGACAATATGTAAATAAATGTGCGTGGCTGTGTGCCAGTAAAACTTTATTTATAAAAACAGATGGAAGGCTGTATTTGGGCTATGGACTATATTTTGCCAACCCTTGGCCTAGATGTCGGACACAGGTACACAAGTCTCTCAGATATTTTGCTGAGTTTTTTAAAAAGTTTTTATTTGTTCATTGTTTGTTTTGCAGAGCATTTAACAGCTTTAAGAACTGGTATTCTGAAGTTCAGGAAAAGCTTTGTGTTTCAGTCATTTTCTCATAGGAATGCACATTGAAGCAATACAGGAAGGGCGAACCGGGACTAGGAAAAGGCCTCAAGTCTCCAGGAGACTGGGGTAGTGGTCTTATAAGTTCAAGTCCTCAGACAGCTGGAAGGGGTCCAGGACCCAGAGGCCCAGGCAGAGGGCCTGTCTAACCACTCACAATGGATGAGACTTACAGAGAGCAGCGCAACAGCACAGCTTTCTCAAAAGGGTGTGTTTTGTTCAGTCAGTCTGTAAGCAACCATACCTACCTAAAGAGCATTTGAGAGGTAGGAGAATGTCAAGATCAAGATCACGGCCTCTGGGGCCATACTACCTGGATTCACATCATTGTTCCACACTTGGCTTGTGCAAGGTAGCTACAATATCCAGGTTTCTGAGGTTTAAAATGGGAATATCTAAGTCATACCCAAGAATGCAATAAATTATGTTTAATGTGCTTAGAATGGTGCCTGACACAGGCTCTGAGTCAGGGAAAACACTACGTAAGTAATACTTCTAGCATTAACTTTCTATTTATTTCTGTCTTTATTATCTGCTTATGGAATTGTTATCTGGGGGCTTATTGAGTCACCTAGCCTCTCAGGAACCAAGAAATCATTATAAAACTTCTCTCTCTTTAGTAGGGAACTGTGGTGAGTGTCTATAATCCCAGCTACACAGGAGTCTAGGGTGGGAGGATCACGCGAGCCCAGGAGTTCAAGCCCAGCCTGGGCAACATAGCAAGACCCCATCTCTGTTAAAAAAACAAAACAAAACACTTTTCTTTCCATATTTTTTCAACTCTTTTCCTTTCTGCTCATCTGATATTCTCTCTGTGTAGGCTATTTCATTTTATTATGCACATGGCCCATCATGGCTGCATAAAATGGAAGCCCAGGCCCCCAGCTAAGCTAGCACCCACAGACAGCAGACTAAGTCTCTGTGGCACAGTAAGATCAGGGGCCCACTGCCCGGCCCTGAGGATTCTTGTAAAAGATGGCATCTTCTGGTCCATGAGGCTATACTTTCCACATCTCTGGGCAGTCCCAGGCCTCACAAAGCAAGCATACTCAGTGGGGTGGAAATGATGGGTATGTCCGGTGCTATGTCCCAAGGCTAAGTTCACCCCAGGCACACTGGACACCAGGTCAAGAGAACAGACACTGTCTAGACCCTGAGTCAATAGTGGAGAGGGAGTTTCCATTCCACCCAACTGTCTGGACTTCCATTGACTCAGGACCTGGGGAGGACTTAGCACAAAGGCAGCAGGATTTTATAGCAGACCTATGGTGTGGACCTGGGGTGGGTAGAACTGACAATATGTGCAAAAATAACTAACTTGTGGAAGAATTTGCTTATTTCCATCCATTTGCTCACTTATTGA
>RJWJ010013818.1:0-39033 GCA_004363605.1 Indri indri | reverse complement strand
ATGTGACACCATGATTGATCCCAATACGCTTTTCCTTACTCTGATTTTCTGTACCGCTTGTTTCTACAGTATGTAACTTTATACCACCGTCTCATTTAGATCTCTGGTTGTTAATTGTCTTGCTTCTCCCATTAGTTTAGAAGCTCTTCAAAGGCATGCAATAGAACAGTAAAAAAAAAAAAAAAGGGTCTGTCATTTTAGTTCTCATGAACAGTTTTGATGTAAAGGGGAAGTTATTATGGTTGATTCCAGAAACTATACAGAATAGCAACGTCCTCTTAGTCTAGTCTTCAGTAAAATATGATCATTTATGGTTTCATTCTGGTTAATAAAATTAACTGAGAACAACTAAATATTTCTGTTCTCGATTTTTAAAGGGCCAAAATGCATAATACTAAGCAAACAAATTTAAATCTCTCTTTTATGCCCCAGACAATACTCTCAGACTGTGATTTAAAGTATGCCCCTGGCCAACAAACAAAATGGACTCTCTGTGGCTGAGGTGCTCAAAGTTAAAACAGAATTAGGTGGCCATAGCTGGGTGAGGGAGCAGTCACATAATCTGTGTTCTTAGAAAGACATAAAAGTATCACAGGACCTCTCTTTCTACAGTCAAGCCAAACCAGTTCCTGTTGTTCATGCCAAGGGAAACTGTGGTCAGAACTTTCCCTCCCCTCAAAAACCCTGGCTGTTTGAGAGAAACATATAACAGAGACTTCTGTTTTGGGCGTATAAAACCAACCAGAGCTCACCTGCCCTGACCAATCAGGGCTCAGCTGTATCAACCGATTTGAACTCAGCTTTGCCAACCAATCAGAACTAAGCAAGTTTCAATCCTTCATTTGCATAAATGGACCTGATTGGGAACCTTGGCAGAAACCTTGTTATAAAAAGCGACCTCTCTCTTTGTTCTCTGGAATTCATCTTCCTTTTAGACCAAAGGCTGTGTCTCTTCAGTCTGCAAACTTCACTGGAATAAAACCCTCTTTCCTCCAAATTCCTTTTCAGAGAACTTTTGTTCATATGGGTTCTTAAGATATGATGCTGTAGGTAGAGAAGAAATAGATGACTGACCAAAATGAGCATAAAGTCTTGGAAAATCTGTTTAAATGAATGGTAATGGTAGGAAATTAATTGTAATAGACCCTTGTTACAAGACTGAAATTAGAGCTTATGTTTTGAGAGATCTGCTTTGGTTTGTGGTCTACTTAATATGTATCACAATGAGCCATATTTTAGAACAGAGTTTTACTGTGTGTAATTAATTTGCCCATTCATCTAGAAAACATTTATTAAGAGCCTATTGAGTTCAAAACATTGTGCTAGGTGACAGAAGTGAGAGGAGCGAATATAGTCTTGTCCTCAGGGAGCTTATTCAGACTAAGACACTTCATTGTATGGGCTGGGCTGACTAACTATTCTAAATCCATATTCGAAATGCCATAAAGACTTTGTACAATATTCAGTTTAGGTATGAAGTGTCAGTAGTAATAAAAGGCATTGGTGCCATTTCCTTGGGCTTTATTTTGGTAATTGCTTGTGGGAAAGGCATCATTTGGGCATTTCTTCATTGACTCATGAAGCAATTAAAGTAGCCTCAGTGAATAACTCATGTCCTTCTAGACTCATTGGTAAGGTACCAATATTAATGACACAAAATATTCTTATTTTTTAAAGTAGTAAAGTCATTATTAAATTCTGTGGTGAGATTGGAAACTATAGAATTTGATGTTCCTCTCAAAAGACATTTCTGTAGGAAGGTGATTCTGAATAGCACTTCATTCCGAAGGACAAACTTTGGGGTGGAGACAGATACAAGGCTATGCTACGTTTAGAATAACTTCATGAGTATTTTGATTCATGAATAGTTGTGGGAAATCCATTATAAAACAGAAAAATCAGCTTGAATTTAAATTTTTTTAGCAGCTCTATTTTTTTCTTCACATAGAACCAGAGGATTATAGTCTCTTCCCTTAAAGAGAAGTCATTACAATACTACACTTAACATATGAGACCTAACCTCTTTTTGATATGTTCTCCAGTTAACAAAAATCCACAACCATTTTTGCTGAATATCTTAAGACCAAAATTTTAAGAAATGTGCATAGTTTCGGTCCATCTCCTGTAGTATGGAGTTAATGGAAATGGAAAAATCAACATTTTTCTTCTTATCCCACTTGAAAGTTGATTTATCTTCCCTAAAAAGAATCTAAAGTTTTCTTGTAGGTTATAATTTTCAACACCAGAAAAGTTTTTTTTCCTCTGAACTTTGTATTGAATCTCTAAAGTAGTTAAATACTAGGAGCCCTGCAAGGGAGTTACAAGGCCTTACATGGTTTTCAGTAGGGGCTTTTAGGAATGAGCGGATTGCGAAAATTCCACTTTGCTAAGGGATCAGAGAGATCTTTACAAACTTTTTCTAACTCAATTAAGTTATTCCCTGAAGATAATTAAAGCGTGTTAGTTTAGGGGACAATTTCTATAGGAAAAAGGAAATGTTAAGGAAACATACCCACAAAAAAGGTCGAGTAAGACTTAAGAATATAATTTATTTGTACTGTCTTATTTTTAAATTTAAAGATAGATTGGGATATTCCTTTTGAATATTATGGATGTCTCCATGAAATGCAAAGGACATTAAATTTTTATAGAATACTATAAATGGTAGTCATATCTTTGCCTTTGGAAGTTATAAAACATAGGCTTTTCTTAAAATAGGCAGAGTGAGTTATTTCAACTCCTCACAAGTTGTTTGACCTAATTGAATACTTTAATATTCAGAAAATAAAGTTTGTTTATTTTACATAAATATCTTATAGACTGTTAATATAGTATACTACTTAGAATCCCTAGAACCCAACATTTTTATCTATATACACATATATATGTATACACACACAGAGAAATATAATAGATATAAATATATATATATTTAAAATATATAGAAATATAGCTATGTCCAAACTCAATACTATTACATATCAACATTTGCCATCATGAATTACCAGTTTGGTTGCTTGCTTCAGCGAAGATTTTGTTATATGGTTATGATAACTAGCTATATATTCACTTTATGCAGCTATTTCTGCAAGAATTCAAATGAATGTTCTTTTGCAAGGTTGTTGATTTCTTTAGCTACTACTAATGCAGGAAAAGGAATCTTTCCAAGCTCAGAACAAGCAGAAAAACCCTTAATTTGAATTTATAGCTTTCAGAGACAATCTGTAGCACAACTTAACTGTCCAAGCAATTTATTTTAATTAATATGATTTGTTCGATATATTTAAGTAGCAGAATTATATACCAACAAATGGGACAACTAAGAATGCTAACGGTAACATTTTAAATAGTTACAGCTTAGGGAAAACATAAATGGAAGCATAGCCATCAGTAGTAATGGAATCTGAACTTTTCCGTAACCAGTAAATCATCCACATCTCCACGGAGACTTCATTTCCACTAGCAAATTTTTAAAAATTATAAGAGTTTAGATAGAAGGCCAAGGTCATGCTATGTGGGCAGCATTTAGTGCTGAGGTAGAAAAATGTCCCTTACTAAGAGAAGTGTCAGGACTACTATATACTGCCAGAATCATATTGCTGATTTTCCTCTGAGTAATGTATAATTTAATAAATCAAAAGAAAAAATGTCTTTTTTTTGTTGTTAAACTTCATATATCTGGAAATTTCCATGGACTGTGCTCTATAGACATTTGGTGTCTATTCCATATATTGAACTATTATGTTAAAATGTACTTAAAACTATGTCAAGCGATACCTATTCTTACTCTAAAAATAATAAAAACAATCTCTTTTTCATCAAAAAGGAAAGCATTACAAATGTATAACTCTAAAATCATAAAAAAATTGTGGCTGTTTTTACTAGCTTAGGTAAAGACAATACCAATTGTTTTGCCAACATGGCTGTCACAAGGCCAACCATGCACTAACCACTTCCAGGGATGAGAATCTGAATAAAAGTACCATTTAGAAACACATGGGTCCATTAGTTGAAGAGCCTGTTTGCAACTCTGTTAATTTAAATTAACAATAATATCATGTTTAGGAAAAGATTTGAAATATAGACCTGGCTCACATTTTGTTTGAAATTGGCTAAGAATTTAAAATACTTAAAACCAATCTAGAATCCAGGAGAAAACGATAGCCTTGCATAGTTGATGGTGCCTTTACTCTTCGTTGAGTCACTGCTTATATGTTAATATTCATATAGATTCCAAAGTTCTTTCTTTTCATTCATTCAGTAATCACAGTATTTACTGAATGCCTATTATGTTCTGGGCACTGTAGAGTTTAGATCATAAACAATAAGAACAGTAGCAGCTAATACTTCCTTAGCAATGTCAATTTTACTGTCAGGCACTGTTCTAAGTACTTTGCATATGTTAATTCATTTAGCCCTCACAACAACTTTATGAGACGGGTTAATAACTATTGTTATTGCTGCAGACCATGAATTAACCAAAGTCACCTGAAGTATGAATCACATAAAAAGAATCATCTAAAGAAACTAAAAAAATCTTTCAAATCATTCAAAATCAGTGCCAATGTCAACAGACTTTGAAATTTTGATAGCAATGTAAAAAGCCTTTGAATTTTCTTGAAATAACTTTGACATCCGTTCAAATGATGCCAAAGATCTTGTTTACCATGCTCACCACAGTATCCTTAGTGCCTAGAACATTGTTTGGCAAGTAATAGGTGCTCAATAAATATTTGTTGAACGAATGACCCATATTCAGAAAAATGTCAGCAGAATGAACTTTTCTTCAAAACACAGTCTAGGTTTACAAACCTTCCTGAACCCATGCATGTATTTCACAAATTACAGAGGTCCTTACTTAAGGTTGTTTGCCATCATTCTTTCTGGAATCTTTTCATTTCCTTGAAGTTGGGTGTGGCTACTTGATGATCTACTCTAGCCAATGTTAATGAGAGGAAGGAATCTGTTTATCCCTTGTTTTTTGTGGAGGATGTTAGGAGAGTGTAGATAAAGCAGAAGGATCCTTAGGATATCCCTCTATTCCCATTTCCTCTACTTAGAGGAAGAGACAACAAAAGATACATGATAAAGCAACTCAATATATTTCAGCATTGAGTGCCTTGTCAGGATTCCACACTGAATATGGCGACATGATATTTTCAGACATTGGGAAAATGTTTTGTTACAGAGTTAAAAAAAATGAATAATAAAAGCAGACGGAAATAATTTAAATAGAAACTAAGAATCATAGAATCAAAATATATTAGAGTGGGAAAAATCTTGGAGATCTTCTTGTATACTCCTTGATTTTACAGAAATTGGTGCCCAGAGAGTTCAACTTGTAGAAGGTCACAGGTCAATCTGGGACTTGAACTCAGGACTCTTGATCACTTGTCTGACATTCATTGTAACTATGGCATACTAGCTATTATAACAGATTGATTCACCCAAGGTTCATGGTCAAGACTGTCAGTTTTTCAAAATCTATGTAAAGTGTCTTATACAGTGGAAATTCAGAATGCAGAACTATATTGACTGACTACAGATTGACTGTAAATAAATCTCTTAAGTCTACATATTGGCTATTCATTACCGCATAACAAACCACCCTGATACTCAGTAGCTCAAAACAATAAACATTTATTATCTCATACAGTTTTTGAGTGACTTGGTTAGTTCTTGCTCAGCATCTCTCATATAGTTGCAGTCAGAATGACATATATTTTTCTCCTGGAGCCCCTCCAAACATTAGGAATACTTCTATGGATTCACTATACTTTTGGTCTGTTTTTCATTGCTCAAATGCAATGGTATATGGTAGAAAGTACGTAAAATTTTAGAGCCAGGTTAGAATCCTATATGATTCACTTTGTTGAGCTTGAGTAAAGTAACTTAACCTTATATGGTCCTCAGTTTCTCATCTGCAAATATGGGTTGTAATGCCTAATTTTCGGGGTCATTGTGACAATTAAGCTAATACAAGAAAAGCTTTTGGCAATGTGCTTTGTACATAAGAGACACTCCATAAGTGGTTCTTGGTATTATTATTGCTCCACAAAATATCTTGTTTTCTAGCTATGACACTATTATTTTAGTAATAAAATTAAATTATGGAATAATTTATAAAAAAACTATTTTAATTTTAAAAATTAGAGTAAACAAACATGAAAAAAATTAGCGACACTTATATATCATGCTTTCACTTAGCAGGGCAAATACCATAGGAAACTAGGAAACAATAAAAGATGTCTGGCCAGCTTCTCAGGGTTTTTGTTTAATACTTTCCTTAATGTTCCAGTTACTATTATTGTGCAATAAAATTATTGGAAAGGTCACAGTGGAGACAGCTTGTCACTACTCCATGAAGTCTAGAGCCTCAGCCAAGAAGACCCAAAGATTGGGGACCACTCATCTGAGGCATTTTGATTCACATAGCTAGCGGGCAATATTGGCTCTCTGAGGGATCTTCAGCTAATGTGGTCATGTATAGCATCCACACTTGGTCTTTCCATGTGGTCTGGGCTTCCTCACAGCATGGCAGTCTCTGGTTGGTAGGACTTGTTACATAATAGCTCAGAGTTCTGATAACAGTGTCTCAGTTCAGCAGCTGCATTGCCTTTGAGATTAGCGTAGCATCACTTCTGTAGTATTCTATTGGTTACAAAGGAGTCACAAGCTCCCAGATTCAAGGGGAGAAAAATTAGGCTCCAACTCTTGATGAGGGAGTGGTAGTTCATAGAACAGTGTTTGTGACAGGTGATTCTGTTGCAGTCATCTTTGGAAAATATAATCTACTGCATTTAGAGAAGTGAAGGAGAGGCCTTTGGATGTGTCAGGCAAGCCTCAGAGCAGGGTGAGCAGCATAGAGGCTTCCTGGACATGCTTTCACACATACCTCTATGACCTATCACGACCTGCTGGTATTCATTCTGGAGCGTGGACTCTCCAGTTGTATCCATTTTATAGCCCTTCAGCAAGCTGTGTTGCCCTCTCAATAGCTGCCCAAATGGGGCATATATCTTCTATCCATACTTGGTCCCTTTTTCTGAGAGTCTTGGCTTGATCTCTTTCTTGCTGTTCCAACTTAAAATATTTAACACGAAAATCATCACTGCAATGTGGGGCTTCCGTAGATGAATTTTAAGTTTGAATAATTCATCATTTGCACTTTTGAGAGTAGCTCTATATACATTAAAAAACAAAAACAAAAAACAAAGCAAAACAAGGCCAACACTTCAACCAATGGAATTCTAAGCTTTGGCAAAATCCATAAAAGTAACACTAAGGCCAAGATAAATTGAAACTCTGAGCACATTTTGCTTGCATTCACTCCTTGTTTCTAATTTAATAAATGTTTTCCAGAATGGAGTTTGCAAATCTAAGTAAATATATGTGTGTGTGTGTGTGTGTGTGTGTATATATATATGTGTGTGTGTGTGTGCGTGTGTGTATATATATATATATTTTTTAAATGCTTATTTATTCCCTTTTGGGTTCTATGTCAATTGTGTACATTTCATAAATATAAACATAAGATATATTTGCTAAGGAATTACATTTGTTGATGTGGCAGCCTCATGGCTTAAAGTATAAAAAATTCATACCTTGTCAATTATGAATTACATTTTCCCCATTTGTATAGAATATGGAACTTGTTTGAGTACTAGCTAAACATGTACGTGATACTATTTCAGATGTAAGTATTACTTAAAAAGAAATCAACCTCATCCTGCCTTAAGAGGTCAAACAACATCTGAAAACTATGATCCAAAAAAAAAAAACCCTCCATCCTTTGCTCATTTATTCAGCTTTCTTCTTACTACATCCAATTACCAACCCTATCAGTCATTCCCTTTGATTTATCTTTTCATCAGATGAGTGTTGTAATAGGAAGGCAGTTTGAATACCCTTTAATACTTAGGCATTTTTTTTTTTCAAATTTAAACATCTTCCTTCCTAAGCACAATTTACGTGCTGAGTGACTTCCACAACTATCACCCTGGGTGCCCTCTTCCTATTTCATTACCATATTGTGGATGAACATATCATTGATGTGGTATTTATCTTGATAGACAATGAAAAAATAATCTTGCCCCTAAAAGCTGTGCCATGTTTTTAACTCTTGTTTATGGCTCATCTTCCAGAAGTATTCTCATTGCAGAGTTGCATACACTACCTGGTGGCCCAACTCAGATCATTGGTACTTTCCCTGAATAAAATCCTACATATGCTGTCTATTTAATTAGCAACTGGCCTGCTGCCATATCTCCCCAATTATCTCACCCATTAGCTCTCATACCCCCAAATCCTATCAATCTCCAGAAAATAGGTTATTTCTCCAAACACCCTTGTCTCATTGCTTCCCAATAACTTTCTGTGATCCTGTTTCCTCTTCAACTACTTAAAGTCATTTTAACATCTGTCATCACAGCTAAAGGTGTGATTATGTTTAATAATGTTTTATTTTTGCAGTGAGTATACCATAGTTATTGCCATAAACAGAAAAATTCTGACAGTTCCAGAGGTTTTTGGCACCAGAGAAAGTCATGTACCATGTTACCACTTTCTGACTCCCAAGAAAATAACCAAATACGACTATTCAGTATCTTGAAAGAAGGCCTTATTCCTTTGGAAAACCTTTCTTACCTTCACAGCCCCATCATTTGCCCTTTATTCCTCTCTTCTGAGTTTCTCTCCCTAATTTAAATTCTAACATTGAATGAATCAATTGACTCACATTAAAACTAACTTCCAAAAGGAGTTCATTAATTGACCAAGTTAGATGACTTCCTTCTATATTTAACTATGCAAATTTAAGGTTGAATGAATAACTGTCATATTCTTAGGGAAATAGAGAGGAAGCATTAAAAAATAAACAATTGACATTGAGAGACTGAGTAAATAAAATTATTCTAGTTTCTTCTATCTTGCCCCAATCCTATTTGCCATAATCTGTAAATTTGGCCAAAATGCAACAAGTCTAATTCAATTATAGCTAGTTGACATTCAAAGGTTATCCTCACTGATGTCCAAATTTTTGTGATGAGTTCCTGCTACTGTATTACAATTCTGATTTCCTTATCAAATTTATTAAATGTTCTTCATTGTTAAAATCCCTCGCTATGGTTTGCATGTGGTTTGTTCCCATCAAAACTCATGTTGAAATTTGATCTCCATTGTGGCAGCACTGGGGGGTGGGGATGGATCCCTCATGGAATAGGTTAATGCCTTCCTACAAGGCTGAGTGAGTTCTCGCTCTGGCGGGAATAGATTAGTTCTCATGAGAGCAGGTTGATAATAAAGAGCCTGGCTTCCTCGATTTCACTCTCTTGCTTCCTCTCATGCCATGTGATCTCCTTGCATGTGTCTACTTCCCACACATGAGTGGAAGCAGCATGAGGCCATCACCAGATGCAGCTACCCAATTTCGAACCCTCCAGCAACCAGAATCATAAGCCAAATAAATATTTTTTTCTTTATGTATTACCCAGCCTCAGTTATTCCATTGTAGCAACACAAAATAGACCAAGACACTGCTCATTGATCCAGGTATATGCAATAGAACTTAAAATGTCTACTGCTGTTTAATATGCTTAACTTTTGTAGTTGTAAATTTAGTCATTAAAAGCAAGGTCTTTGCCAGCCCTTTCATTTATAAGTAATAGGAGACACACAAGAGGGTCTTACCTAACGATTCAGAATTATCATTAAAAAATGTAAAAAGCCTGTCATAGACCAATTCTTTAACACAAGTTAGAAGATGAACTATGTCCAAAGAATGCTTTGGGAATATAGCACATTAATGACCCAACGGAATAAACACTTGACCATCAAAAAGTACTGAGTCTGAAAAATTGATTTTTTAAACTTAACCTTGGTTTATACAACATAAACAGATTCATTACTGCTGAGATATGCTGCATCTCTAATTTCATTTTCACAAAACTTCCATACACTTCCATAGAATTCAGATTAGTTCTCTCAGTAACTATGACAATACCATTATTGATGTTCATAGGAAGTTTCTATTTAAAAACACAACTAGGAAATTACTACACAATATCCCCACCCCAAGCAAACACATAAAAGCACAAATACACACCCATAGATAATAAAACATTAGAAAATGATAAGGATAATCAAGAAAATGCTTTACGTGGAAAATTCAGCTGTGATTCAGATATTCAGCCAACTCTAACCAATGTCATGATAATATTTCATTATTTTTAAAATCTAGAAAAACATTACTAATCAAATATTATGAAGAAAAATGTTAATCTAATTATGAAATGAAACTAAGCCATCAAGCAATAGAATACTGTTAATCATCATTAACCTTAAATTCTATATTACATTGAAGCAAAAGGAATCCAGCTCAAAGACTAGGATTGCACAGTGTCAAATAGTTCACTTTAACCTGCTCCTAGATACTGTGGGTCTTTTTCTGGGGTTTTCTTCTTTTAATAACTAAAATTTATAGTCTGTTCCCATTCATTTGTTACTAACTTAGTATTTCCTCAGGGATCCAAAAATTAAAATGATTTTTTCAGATGAAATGAAAGTATAACCAACCTTTTCGTAGAAAGAGCCATTCTAAAACCCCCTAAATTCCTCTAAGCTTTGAAATTCCTGGTGTTGTGTTGTAGAATCTATTAATACTGGCGCAGGAAAGTGAAGAAAGATCACAGTGCAGGACTGGGGATATCTACACTTCAAACCATGAGCCATGATGCTGCCTGTGGGCAAATGGGTGGGTGTTGCAATTCATTAGGCAACGGTAAATAACTAGTCTAGACTCCTTTCAAAAACTGCAGAGCTACTTGGTGAATGAGTCTTATAAGCTGTACAAAGCTTTACAGAACAGATAACTGAACAAAATATTCTTATGTAGAAATAAATATTTTTTGAGTGCCTATTATGAGTCAGGCAATATGTTAGGCACAGGGGCTAAGGCAGTGGTTATAACAATTATTGCCCCTTCTCTTATGGAACTTATATCAGTGGCAAAGACAAATTTTGGACAAGTAATCAAATTAATGAATTAATGAAGACAGTATGGTAAAAGTCAATAGTGAAGTCTTCTACATTTCAATAAATTTTTAATTTTCTATAAATGGATTGTACATATTTTGGTTAGAGTTATTTCTAGAAATGTCATGCTCTAAATCTTGCTATTATTCATAGAATTTTTTCCTACTATCTCTTCAGTTTATTGTTTGGATATTGATATATATTTTTGATATTTTCTTATATTTTATAGATTTACTGATTTCTGTTTAAGAGGATTTTACTTGACATTTTTGGGTTTTCTAAGGAAAAAAACAAAAATGCAATTACTAACCTTTTTTCCCTTTTACTTTCCACCAATTAGTCCATTATTTCTGATTTGTGTTTAGTGCACTAGCCAGAAATTCTAGAATAAAGTTACATAAGAAAGAGATTGGGAATCCCCCCTTGATTTTAATGAGAGTTCCAGTCTTACTATTAATATTATGTGATATGATCTGTCTTCTTAGATATCCTTTTTATGAGAAGGAAGTATTTGTCTTTCATTTTTTCCCCTTAAGATTTTACCAGGAATAGATTTTTTTGAGTTTTTAATTTTGATTTCTCTCTCAGATAATATATGACTTTAAATAATTTTTTTTCAAGAAGGGCATTTGGAGGTATTTTTAAATTCTTGAATAACTGAGAATTCTGCTGCCATTATACATAAACAATATATAGGAAGGCATACAATTCTTAGGTCATACATTTTCTCCTTAAAATACTATAGACAAGTGGGAATGCAAATGGTACAGCCACTTTGGGACATATTTTGGCAGTTTATTAAAAAATTAAACATGGACCTACAATATACCCCCTAGCTATCTACCTAAAAGAAATGGAAATTTATATTCACCTGTTATTTACAAAAGCCCGTAAATACGTGTTTATAAGAACTTTATTCACAATAACCAAAAATTATAAACAACCCAGATATCCTTAAACCATTTCATATAATGAAATACCACTCATCCCCCAAAAGGAATGAACTATTGATTTAAACAACATGAGTGAATTTTAAATGTATTTTCCTAAGTGAAAGAAGATAGAATCAAATGGCTACAAGTTGTGTGATTCCATTTTACATGACACTCTTAATGAAGCAAAAGTGTAGGTAGGAAAACATATTATTGGTTGCCAAGGGTAGGGGATGGGAGGAGAGATTGTCCATAAAGGGGTAAGTTATGTTTTGGGGCAGTGATGACATTGCTCTGTAGGGAACCGTAGTGGTGGACAAATGAATCTATTCATTTGTCAAAACAGTACATAGAACTGTACACATAAATAGTCGATTTTATTAGATGAAAACAACAAAATTAATCAGGACATGAAGGAAAAAGATGGAATGTAGACTGTGGCAAGGGAATCTAACTATATAACAAATGAATTACATAAGTACCCTGAAGGGGTGAGGAAGAAAGGAGCTGACCTAAGAAACGCTGGAAAGAAGCATCTTGACTAGATACTTTAAGGCTAAACACCAAAAGAGCATTAGTTAGTGACCACACATATATTTCCTTACTCTACCCACTGTAGAATGAGTTTAGAAAAGTTTAGAAGTCACTCCAGTAGCAATGAGCACAGCCAGCACCTAGATCTTGGTTTCTACATTCCCTTCTTTAATAAAAGAAACAGGACTCTCTGCAGAAATAGCTGATTCTAGGGGCTGGGGCAGAGAAAATACAGCATGAGCCTGAAGCATTCAAAAGTAAGGAAGTGAAGAAAAAGAAAAAAAGATGGGATTATATAAACGGGCATTGGAGCCACCCTGGAAAAGACACCAATTGCCAAAGTTGGAATAGCTTGTGTGACAAAATAATGATAGCATTGGATTATAATGAAATAATAAAAATTCATGAACCCATACTAATATAAATAAATAGCTGAGTAAATGGAGGAGAAGTAACAACTCTTCCTTAAATAATAATTCCATTTAATAAATACAAGGGAATGAGGGAAATAGAAGTCATCATTACAATACCACAGTAACAACTGCCACACAATAGATGCTAAAATTAGTAAGTGAAAGTTAACGTGAAATAGGGTGTTTGATAATATCAAAGTATCTCGCCCCAAATATTTAGTAATTATATAGGAAAAATAGTAACTTTATAGTAGAGAATCCTAACAAATACTAGCTTAACAAAGTGATCAAGGGTAACATCACCAGTAATAAAACATATCAACATTGTGTAATCCCAGGTGTGATACACTGAGAAGGGCACATCGCCCCTATGGTTTCCTTCCTAATAACACATAACCTTAATCTAACCATGAGAAAGCATCACACAAACCCACATTAAGACACATTCTTCAAAATAACTGACTAGTGTCCTTCAAAAGAGTCAAAGTCACGCAAAACAAAGCCTTAGGAACTGTGACAGATTAGAAGTGACTAAAGAGACATGACAACTAAATGCAATATGGGATCTTAGAACAACACAAGGACATTAATGGAAAAACTGGTGAAATATGAAAAAGTTCTGTACTTTTAGTTCATAGTATTGTTGACAACCAAGGTTAATTTCTTTGTTTTGATAAATGTTCTTAGGTCGTATAAGACAGTAACATAAAGGGACTCTGACTGAAGGGCACTGGGAATCTGTGTACTATTTTTGCTAAACAATGCTATAGATGCTGTACCATTATCCTATGACATTTAATGCTTGACAGATACTTAAGGCCAGCCAAACTTTTTCCCCTTTTTATGTAAACTGCTTTGTTTTTTACCTGCCTGGATGCTTGCAATCTATTTTCCTCTTTCTTAAAGTTAACTAAGTTTTACATATTGTTAATTTGAATTTCTTTAGTGTCACAGTGTTCTAATATTTTTGTCTGATCCTCATATTAAGAATTTTTCAGTGTTTTCGTTGTTGTTGTTGTTGTTGTTCCAGAGTGCTTTTACTTTCTTTTAGGCTGCAGCATATTCACACAAGCAGTTTTGGGATCTTTGGGTCCTTCATCTTCAAAGTAGGTGAGCACTATCTAGACCACTTCCACCGTCTTGTGGTTCACAGAAAATCACTGACAACACTTGTCTATTGCTTTCAGAATTGTGAGTCTTTACCAATTTTAGTGTTTTCATAATGACTTGATTGGGTGGTTGGAAATGGTGTTATTAAGGGCTGCTGGATAGAGATCACTTTAAATGAGAAGCTACCTATCCAAAATGTCTATAGTTTTGAATTAGCAACTTTGGCAGTATCTCCCCAAGATACTTCCATTGAAGAACATTTGCATTGTGAGCATTGTATCTGGAACTCCTGTACTCCAGAATCAAAAAAGAGCATGTGAAGTAATAGTTCATATTTCATAGGATAATTAAAGCAAGAGATTTGGTATTTCTCCACATAAGAATTATAACGTTAGATAGTGGCCTGGAAACCAGTAAAGCTGATTGCAAAATGAATATTTAAAAGCCCCTCTGATTTAATGTGCTCTTGTTTCCATTCCCTTTATTCTTTACAAAGACAAAGAGTCCTCTGTAAATATTGCTTTAAGGATTATCAGGCTTCAATTTTCAAATTCATCCAAAGGCCATAATTTAAACCATAATATTGGCTTTACAAATGTAAACAGTGACTGAACCACTTTCCTTTAGCTAACAGGAATGCCAATGAAATTAGAGTCAATTAAATAATTGCTTTATTAGCCTAACGTATTACTGCTGTAAGACATGCCATGGCACATCCAGCTGGGTGGATAGCTAGGAGAGAGTAGAACTGAATCAAGGTAAAGAGAATAGACACCAGCATGTTGTAAAAACTTGATCTACAGAAAAGAATAAAACATTTATTGAAATTTTGATGCATTGATTTCATACTTTACAGTTTAACCATGGCTGAAGATGGAAAAATCCTAAGAGATTTTAAGATTTTCATTTGACTCAAAGGGATACTTAGTGTGGCACAAATTATGTCTCCAGGTTAGGTTTCATTCAGCTTCTCTCATTCCCTCTGCCTTCTGGACACCAGCTGCAGGGAACCTCCTTTGTGCAGTGTAAACTCTGGTGGCATCTCTTTAATGACTCTTCATTAGTGACACGATGTTTGAACTCCTTATCAACATAGACAAACCTGTCGAAGACTTGGTTTCTGCTCACGTATTCAGCCTCCTCTTCCACCATGCTTCTCCTGCCTGCTCTTCAGTAAGACCTCCAGTGCTCCCTACTGACCTGCTGGCTCACAGTCTTTCAAGACGTAACTTAAATGTCCCTTTTTGTGCCAACTTTTCTCTGTCCACTCTGTCTCCAGTCTTCCCCACCCCACAAGTTATCCCATTTTTTCCTTTATGATGATACTTCTAATAGTACACACTTTGAGAGGTTATCTGTAATTGTTTTTTAAACTTCTGTGTCCTCTACCATGCTTTCTCCTCCCTTTCTGAAGGCAGGACTGAATCTATTATCTCAATAACTTAAGAAGCTAGTGAAATACCTGGTGATACTGCTCAGCGAATACTTGGGGAATGAATGATAAGTAGGCAGGCTGCACAGTGATGTCTCTAGGAAGGCAGACAACAGGTTCTTGGTAGTTATGGCCTTTCTCGTAGCTCACTTCCCACCCTGCCATGTCCCAAGCATTCTTCTGTATCTTAACAAAGAAGAGCAAGGAGGAAAGTTTGTGGGCTTGTTTTTGTTTTTTTCTGACTCAAGGTCAGACTCCTTGGTCAGCTCTGTGTTCCTGACACAGAGCTCCTAAAACCTTTGTAATTTCCTTAGTGATAGGGATAATAGGAGCATCTTTTGTTATAGTATTTGCTTTCAGTCTCTGGTTCTTGACACAAGAGCTTCTAAGACCCTTGGACTCTCTGGAGTGATGAATGTCATTCCATATACTAATGAGACGGTTGACGGTTGGGGTCCTAAAGAGCTTCAGGATGGGGTTGGCTGCCAGAAAGACCAAGGCATGACTGGAAGGTTGGAGCTTTCAGTCCCACCCCCTGACCTCCAGGTAGGGGGGAGAGGGGCTGGAAATTGAGTTAATTACCAATGGCCAATGATTTAATCACTCATGCCTACCTAATGAAATCTCCATAAAAATCCTAAATGACAGGGTTTGGGAGCTTCTGGGTTGATGATTCATCATGTGCCACAAGGGTGGCACACCCCAACTCTATGGGAACAGAAGTTCCTGCACTCAGGACCATTCGGTACCTAACCCTCTGTACCTCTTCATCTGGCTGTTCATTTATATCCTTTATAATAAACCAGTAAACATAAGTAAAATGTTTCCCTGAGTTTTGTGAGTCATCGTAGCAAATTATCAAACCTGTGGAGGGAGTTGTAGGAACCCCAGATTTGTAGCCAAGTTGAACTGAAGTGTGGGTAACCTGGGGGCCCAACACTTGTCATTGGCCTCTGAAGGTGGGGACAATCTTGTGGAATCGAGCCCTTAACCTGTGGGGTCTGCACTAACTCCAGGTGGTTAGAGTCTGAGTTAAACTTGACTGTGGGACACAGAGTTGGAGTCTGCAGAGACCTGGAGAACTGCCTGCTGTGGGAAACTCACACATTTGGTGTCAGAGGTGTAAAATAGAGAAATGGTTTTCCTAGAGATGTTAAGGAAGGAAGGAAGGGAGGGAGGGAGGGAGGGAGGGAGGGAGGAAATATTACTATAGTCAGGTGTTATGTTTTTCCTTCCATATTTATTATCTCGTTTATTTCCAAAATGACTATGAGTAAATATTATTATCCCCATTTTTACATTTTACATTGGAATGCAAGTATACCTAAGACTCAAGAAGTCCTTTTGCCATTTTCACAGTCTTACTCGGAGAAGGCCAACCTACTTGCTGTCCCATTTATGGTTTCTCTTCCTCTTTTATTGTTTGTTTGTTTTTTTTTTTTTGAGACAGAGTCTCACTCTCTTGCCTGGGGCGAGTGCCGTGGCGTCAGCCTAGCTCACAGCAACCTCAAACTCCTGGGCTCGAGCAATCCTACTGTCCCAGCCTCCCGAGTAGCTGGGACTACAGGCATGCGCCACCATGCCCGGCTGATTTTTTCTATATATATTTTTTTAGCTGTCCAATTAATTTATTTCTGTTTTTGGTAGAGACGGGGTCTCGCTCTTGCTCAGGCTGGTCTCGAACTCCTGAGCTCAGGATGATCCGCCCACCTCGGCCTCCCAGAGTGCTAGGATTACAGGCGTGAGCCACCGCGCCCGGCCCCTCTCTTCCTCTTTTAAACAAATTAACCAATCACACAAAGATACACCTCATACTCTTTCCATTAGAAGGTTTTATCTGTTTTCTGTACTTAGTATAAAAGGAAAGCACAAGCGGCATCTTTTCCATGTTAAACAAAACCTCCTATTCTTTATATATGCAAATATTTAAGAAACTTATGCACAGATTTTGTGCTATTATCATGTAAATTATATTAAAGAGGAGGAAAACTATCTTATAAAAATGCTAATATACATAAACATGTATATGTATACACATACAGATACATCATCTTTAAAAAGTATTAGAGTTTAAATGCATAGGACAGAGGAAACTCAGTGTTTGGTATCTACATAAATTCATTATTTTATCTTAAGTTTGTGCCTCCTGTGCTTTGTCAATGAAGAATCCAATGTAGGGTTAAGGCGGAAAAGGCAGATTGAGAGATCCTGAGTGCAGCCATTTTGATGGATACCGGACCCTAACCATTCTGAACAAGGAAGTCACCAGCAAGTCATTGGCCTGGTACCAACTGAGGATGGATGAATTGCTAAGCCGGATGCCTTACAAACCGCTGTACTTACCTTTCTGGGACAGCAGGTTACGATTAACTTTCATGGCCTGATCTAAAGACAATGCTGGTCAGTACGGGGGGGTTCTGAACATTTACAAACGTTAGCATTGCCCCATAAGGGGTCTCCCTTCTGCTTGGGAGAGCACCTCTGCTTAGTGGAATCAGATCTGCTGTCTCTGTCTTGATAAAACTTTCCTGTAGCTAGTTGGCATGCTCTCAAATTCCTTTCCGCGCGAAGCCAGGAATCCACTTGGCAAGTTCAGGGGCTTTCCTCCTTTCT
This sequence comes from Indri indri, assembly GCA_004363605.1. Lineage (NCBI taxonomy): Eukaryota > Metazoa > Chordata > Mammalia > Primates > Indriidae > Indri > Indri indri. The sequence continues at coordinate 20,968 of RJWJ010013818.1, read as the reverse complement.
TCAGGACCCTCCGCATCGAATCCACAGACTCAACATGAAGTCATTTCCCCAAACGAAAAACTGGCAGCTGGGTGTATCGGTTATCTATTGCGTAATAAGCAACCCCGAAATTTAGTGAATTAAAACAATACATTCGATTATTTCTGGAGATTCTCTGGGAATTTCTCCATTCACCACAGTAGGTTTGCTAATTCATAGTGTATGGAGTGCATGTCCTGGACAAGCATACCTAGGTCAGGATATAGAAAAATTCCTAGCTCTAGCTTGCCATGATTCTTAAAAAGCAGGGATTCAAATCCTTTGTTCAAGGTATTGGTACAGAGAAAAGGGCATAGAATTTAAAATTAGAAAACACGGGCTTCAGTCCTATAATTTACCAGCAACTCACTTCATTTCTTTGCATCTTAGTTTTCTAATCTAATAAACAGAAATAATAATACTAGCTTTCTTATAACATTATTTGGAGGATTAAATGATATGATTTAACAAAGGGCAGCACAGACTATACAGATGTATTATGTAATCCTTTACATGAAACCTTTGAGGTCATTTCCGGAATTCAGACTTCTTTAGATTTTAGAAAGGTAAAATAATACATTTTCTGTTTATTAAGTAACCTTCACAACAGAGTCTAGGGCAGTACTCTATAACCAAATACATTAATATATCTGCAGCAAAACATACAAACATTCCTTTTAAGTGGGATAAATTGAGAGCATAAACTTATAAAAAGACTCCCAGTTTAAGAGCTTTGTGTATTTTACAATGTCAGTTAAGGAATTATCTCTATTTTATTTGCATATAAGTTTAGTTTGTTTAATTTTTTAAACACAGTATATAACCTTTAATGGTTAAGATTGGTTATAGATTTATATAGTATTGTATAGATGATTCATACTCTTGTTTTTATGGTTTTCTTTCCTTTCTGGTGACCAATGTCGATATTTATTGACCTTTATAAAGCAGTAAATATTTCCATTTAGAAGAAGTAAAGAGGAAAGAGATTTTCAGGAAAGTAAATGACAGTGATGTTGACATAAGCAAGGGATAAGTGATAACAAATCAGTTAATATGTAAGTGTTTAATTAGGTTATTTATGTATATAAAATAAACGAGAAAATACATGTGAGCAGTATGAAGCAAAGTTAGGAATATTGTGTACTGTGTGCCCTGTGTTGAATTTGACATTATGAGTAAATAAATCCAAAATAAGATCTGGTTTCTGCCTTTAACTAGAAGAGAGGACTTGAAATCTTCCCAAAATGTAGAAATCATAAATACGTAAGGTGATGGATACTCTAAATATCCTGACTTGATAATTATGCATTCTGTGCATGTAACAAAATTTCACATGTACTCCATAAATATGTATAAATATAATGTATAAATAAAATAAAATTTAAAAATTAAATTTTGTCATGTCTCTTTGCACTCAATAACATTTGTCAATCCAGGCTCTGCTTTCTGTCTTTATAGTTTTATATTTTCTAGAATTTCATATTAATGGGACCATTTAGTACGGAGTCTTTTGTCTTTGATTCTTTCACTTTAGCATGTTTTTGAAATTCATTCTTGTTTTGACTTATTAATATTTTGTTCTTTTTATTGCTGAGTAGTATTTCATAGTAGAGATATACCACAATTTATTTATTTATTCATTCAACAGTTGATGGACATTTGGGTTGCTTTCTGTTTGGGTTGTAACGAATACTGCTGCTGTGAATATTTGCAATCTCACCTTTGTGTGGATATGTATTTTTACTTGGGTAAAATACCTAGGAGTAGAATTGCTAGGTTCTATGGAAAATATATATTTAACTTAATAACATACTGTCAGACTGTTTGTCAAATTAACTGTCCCATTTTTCATTCCCACCAGCATTATATGGAAGTTCTAGTTATGTCACATCTTTTCCAACACTTATTATTGCCAGTCTTTTAACTTTTAGCCATTCTTGTAGGTATGCAGTAGTATCTCACTGTGGTTATAATTTACATTTCCCTAATAACTAGTGATATTGAATATCTTTACTTGTGCTTATTGGTCATTTGTGTATTATCTTTTGTAAAGTGTGTGTTTAAACCTTTTCCCTATTTTTAAAATTGAGTTGTCTTCTTACTGAGTTATAAGTATATATAAAAATATACATATTCCAGAATTCAAGCCTTTTGTCAGAAATGTTCTGTGAAAAATTTCTTCCAGTCTTGGCATGCCTTGTTGTTTTCCTAACTATGACTTTTAGAAGAACAAAAGCTTTTAATCTTGATGAAAATCCATTTTAACTGCATTTCTTCTTTTATAGTTTTTATCTTTTGTGTCCAGTTTCATAAATCTTTGCCTAATGCAGTACCATAAAGATTTTCTTTCCTATGTTTTCTTCAGAAGTTTAGTAGTTTAGATTTTTATATTTAGGTTTAAGATTCGTTTTGAGTTAATCTTTGTGAAAAGGTGTGAGGTAAGGATCAAAGTTCAGATTTTTCCCCATACAGATATCCAGTTGTTCCAGTACCATTGGTTGAAAAGACTATTTTTCCTCCATTGAAACAACTTAGCATCTTTGTCAAAAATAAATTGACTATATAAATGCGGATCTATTTCTGGACTCTCTGTTAAGATCCATTTTTCTATATGCCTATTCTTATGCCAGTTTTACACTGTATTGATTACTGTAGCTTTATAGTAAGCTTTCAAGTCAAGTAATGCAACTCCTCCAACTTTGTCCTTTTTCAAAGTTGATTTGGCTATTCTGAATCCTTTACTTTTTAATATAAATTATAAAAACATCTTGCCAATTTATTCAAAGAATCTTATTAGAATTTTAATTGGGATTGCATGGAATTTATAAGTCAGTTTGGGGAGCACTGTCATCTAAAAACTATTTAATCTTCAATCCATGAACATGGTGTATATCCTATTTATTTACTTTACCTTCCCTTTGCAATGTTTCGCTTTCTTTTTTAATGTTTTATAGTTTTTAGTGCTCAAGTATTGCACACCTTCTGTTATGTATATTCCTGAGTAATTTTTATGCCATTTTAAATGGAGGTTTAAAAAATTTTCATTGTCAATTGTTTTTATATTGACCTTGTATCCTGCAATTTTGCTAAATTTATTCATTAGATACGATAGCGATTTTGTGGATTCCTTAGGGTTTTCTACCTACATGATCATGCCATCTGCACATAAGAACAGCTTTACTTCTCCCTTTCCCATTTGCATTCCTTTTATTTCCTTTGCTTGTCTTACTGCACTGGCTAGGATGTCCAGTACAATGTTAAATGAAAGTGGTGGGAGAAGACGTCCTTGCCTTCTTCCTGATATCTGAGAATGATGTTAGCTGTAGGTCTTTCATAGGTGCCCTTAACCAAGTTGGTATGTTCCCTTTTATTCCTAGTTTGCTGAAAGTTTTTATTATGGAATGGTTTTGCCAAATGTTTTTCTATATCTACTGCTATGACCACAGGGGTTTTCTTTTTCTTTTTCTTCTCTTTTTTTTCCTCAACAGATGTAGAAGGAGACCACGTGGTTTTTCTCCTATACTATTTTGATATGGTGAATTGAATTGATTGGTTTTTAGGAGGAATGTGTAAATAATTTGACCTGAATTAGAAAGTGAAGGATAGAACACAAGAGGAGAGAACATAATAATAGTATCATTAAAAATGGAATATAAAACATGTGTTCTAATATTACCTACTTTATGCATCCTTTAAAAACAAATCAGCAGAAAACCACCAAATGCTAGTTATCTGACCTAGTATGGGTAGAAATGTAACCTGTTCAAAGGGAAGAAAGTATCTAATGTTTTCCTTTATTTTGTAATTTTGGAATTTTCACATTTATTGAAAGTACTTATTTTTGTTTTGACAGTACATTAAAAAGTTGACAACTCAATGTTATATTCCATTGTAAAAATTTCAAATCATATGCCTAATTTTTTTTTTCTATAGAAAAAGAACTTGTCTTCAGCTTACTTGTTTGTACCTGGTTATGTAGGAAAATTGAATTCCCAGTTAAAAATTTGAACAGTGATTCAGTCTCCTTTATAGTAAAAACAAAAACATTTCTGTGATTAAATTTAACTGTAGCATTGGGCTACTGCCTGATGCTTTTGATTCCATGAAAGTTTAATTTCATTCTAGAAAGAAAACATTTGGTTGATTAGGGACAGGACCAAGCACCCAACCCCACAAAAACTGAACATAAAATGAAACAATTCATCATGCAAAAAATAGCCTCCATAAAAATACAGTTTCCTGAAAGGTAAATTATAAAAGTATGCATTTACCCAATCATGTTAAATACCATAATTATATGGGCTGCTCATCAAAAGACTTTTAGGACTCATTAAAATCATAAAACAATTCTAATTAAATCCATATTTAAATTAAGTTTCTATAACTAACCTACATGGTACTTTAAATCAAACAAAAAAAGTTGTATAAAAGATCCAATTAATTGTAAGTTTTTGTAAGAATTAAAGCCTAATTACTCTATGATTAAGTTTCTCCAAAATGTAATCATCAATGGCTCTATTCAGAAGAATTAGCCTTCTGTACCCCAGATGCCAGCGGAGTGCTGCAGCCTGTCTTTGACACCAGCAAACCTATTCATCTGAAATCAGCATGACTGTGGAAACTTTACCTCCACCCCCACTGGGGATCCAAGTGGAGAGACCAAACAAAGCCGCATATTTTATACAGATAAATGTCTCCCTATCTGCAGAGCTCCCTATCTGATTAAACGGATTCATGTTCATCAGCAAATTAAAAAATCCATCGTTAGAGAAGGTTTTGGAAACAATGGCCATTTCAAAGATTCCCAAGTCAATGGGAAAAGATGCACAGAGAAAGAATAAGATTTGCAGCTTACAGAGAAACAGAACTAGGCCTTCTAAGGGACAGCACTAAAGCGTTGCCTTCTAACTCTATGCAACTCTTCTTTCTTACTTAGCTACTTGAAATGTTTTTCATTTTTATTAGTCCAACTTCCCACGGGAAAGAAAATAAAAAGCTCTGTGACATCGCTGCCTCTTGTGTGTTCTCTGAAACTAATTAACCCTATGAAGTTATTAGGGCAGCATCATTTTTTCTATGACATCACACAAGGTCAAGGTCACTTCTATAATATTTTTTGGCTTCATTCATGTGGCGCACATCCCACAAAATATAATTTATTGTAATTTCCCCAGTGCCCTGATAGCCAAGTGATTAGTTATTACGGTACATAAAAAGTTCAGATGTATCACATGTGATTTATTAATGTGATTTATAGCCTCTATTTCTGATAATCTAATTTTCTTTTATGGTAAAAAGAAATTTACTATTTATGTTTTATAGATTGTTATTTTGGGGAAATGACTAGTTAGAGAATCTTTACATATGTATACTTGCTGATTGCAAAGCATCTGGAAGCTGAAGCATCCAAATGACTGGGATATGAGGGCAGTTCTTTATCTAGTTCCCAAGAGCTTTTTTTGAACTATCCTTGTCTGAGCTAGTGGCAGAATGTCTGCCTGGTCACAGGTTAAATCAGGATGGAGCTACCTGCCCTCCACCCCACAGTCATCAGTGAAGAAATGGTGGTTCTGGGCAAATGGAGCCGAATATAGGATCCAGCTACAGCAACATTTCCGGCCCTTCATGTACAATCCCCAACTCAAAAAGCCCGAGCGGTAGTCGTGGCCGAGCGGTGAAGCCGGTAGACGGGAAATCAAAAAGCCCCAGCTCTTTACCATAAAAACCTCACCCAGACTTTTTAGATGTAGAATCAGTTTCCTCTTGTTTTGGAGAAGGGATTTTTAGAGCTATAACCCTAAAATTCCTAGAACAAAGTTCCTTTCTCACTTCCCTGTACCCAATTACTAATTATCTTCTTTTTTTTAATGTGGTTAAATCATGTTACATGAATACTACATTTAGTTGATTTTATTAAAATGGTTTTTACTCTAAAAGAAAGCTCCCTGCCGCCAGTTGATTTGAAGAGGTTCACCCGAAGGGTGGAGTCAACACACAATCACCACAGAAAAGGGCAGGTTTCAAAAAGGACGTCTGAGCAGCCTAGGGAGGTGAGAGAACGGATGTGCCTGATTGTCAAGAGCTGAGGACAGGAAAGAAGTTGCATCTACCATGGAGGCCGGCCAGGACCCAGGGGTGGCCTCTCTTTCCCCTGTATCGGGTATAAAATGGGATGGCACCTGTGATCCCTAGTGATCAGAACACTGCATTAGCTAATAAAAATGACTGTTAATTACTAAGTACTTACTAAACATTTCAAATGTGTTGAATCTTTTAATCCTCACAGTAATGAATTAGTATTATTTCCCACATTTTATAGTTGAAGAAACTGAGCTCCAGAGAGGTTAAGTAATTTGTCCAAGATGACACAGCTGGTAAATGGCAGAGCTGGGATTTGAACTCAGGCAGTCTGGCTATAGTACCTTCTCTTAACCATTATTATTATTATTTTTTTATTGTTTGTTGTTTATAGGGGTACAGATGTTTAGGTTACGTATGTTGCCCTTGCCCCCCCTTCCCCCCAAGTCCCAGTTATTAACACTACTTTTTCAATTCTTTGTACTTTGTGCTTACTTAATAGCAAATACTTCTACTGCATTTAAAACGTGCCAGGCACTCATCTAAGAGCTTTACATACATTAAATCTACTTGGTTCTCAGAACAACCCTGTAAGATATGTACTGTTATTATCCCCGTTTTCACACTAGAAAAACTGAGGCACGGAGAGGTTGTGTAGCCTGCAAAGGCTATGAAGCTTGTAAATGGGAGAGGCTGGATTCAAACCAAAGTGGTCTAGTCCTGGAGTCCACGCTCTGTACCGCTCCTTGTTTATTTTCTTTGTCATCTCTTAGTAATTTGTGAAGCCTCTTAAAGATTTAGTCTGTCCCAATTGTTCTAAAGGGGGAATACAAGGACGTTGTTTGCCCTGCTGGGGCCAAGCCACTAAAAAGTATGTTATTTGGGTGTGGGCTGGGGCTGTGGAGGCAGGAGACAGGGAAGAGCAGAGCGGCGATCACCTGCACGAGGGAACCCCAGGGACAGATGAAAGCCGCAGAGGCAGAACAGCCGGTCAACTTCCCTCCCAGACAAAGGTCTCCCTCCAGGGCTCACTTTGGATATCCTGCCCACAGGACACCTTCTCTCTCTCTCCCTCTCCGCCCCTCCTTTCCTGCAGGCCATTCTTTCATCCCTCCACGCCACCATCCTAGCTTTTCTTCTCATATTCTGACCACCCCTCTGGCGGGTTTATTCCTGGTAGAGCCTCTTCTGCTTTCCGCTCTGTCACTGTGGATCGCACCCTCCACAAATTCAGTCCTTGGTGTGCTTTCTCTCCCCTCACTGAGAATTCCCTGGGTTTAACTGTCACCATGAGGCTGATGACACCCAAATCTGTACCCTCTTTAGAATGCCTGCCTCCTTCTCTAGCTACACGAGGTGTGTTCTTACTCAGCCATCTTCTTGTTACCTTAAATTCTCGAAAGCAAAAATGGAGTGAATTGTTGTCTCCAAGCCCACCCCCTGCCACCCTCATGTCTCTGTCACAGGCGCCGTCAGAGGCAGCTGGACAGCCTAGAGCTGATGGGCCTCACCTCCTCCCGCCTTGCCGTCACGCACGCATCCTTTCTGTGCTTGCACCTGTCAAGATCACACCCCACTCCCCTGATCTAAATCCTTCTCCTAGCTCTAGACCCACGTTAAATTTCCGCAAAATCTTGTCTGATTACTCCAGCTCTCAGTGACTTCTCAGCTCCTTCACATTTAATGTCTACGCTACAAAACAGCATTTAATCACTTCTTTTCTGTATTTTTTGCGTTGCATTCACCTGGGGCCTGAGCTAACCTTAGCCGGGTATGCACTGTACTATACGTCAGGCACTGCGGGCCCGTCCGTACATCATTTCACCGAATCCTCACGATCACTCTGTGGGGATTCGCGATATTCTCCAGATTAGGGAGAAGGATGCTGAGATTAAAAGAGATGAAGTGATTTGCTCAAGGTCACAAGACAATGGTAGAGGTAAAATTCTTACCCACTTCTGTCTGACTACAAATTAATAATCTTTCTACTCCCCGTGCTGACTGAATCCAATTCCTTTAAGATAATTTTTTAAATTCCTGGGTTTGATTTCTTTTTCCTATGAAGGAATCTGGGCTATCATCTGAAACACATATATGCCTATTTTCTTAAATTCTATTCCAAACAAGATAAAACGTAAATAAATAAATACACAAATGTAACATCAGTGATTTCTATAAACCAATCCAATAAATTCTAATATGGATTTTTAATTGCATCATAGAAAACAAAAGATATCACAAATTTAAAAAAATTATTTGTATTCAATTTGAAATATTTGAGAATCACCAATAAAGGCACACATATGCTATAGTCACGAATGATATAAAGTTGCATATAATTAATATTTAAAAGTCTAATTACTATTTATAGAACCACAGGCAAATTTTGTTACCAGTCATAATCAGAATTCATAGCTCTCTTCTTCAAACCTTCTCTTCCTTACCAGTGGTCTTACTCAGGGATACATTCAATGACAGCAGTGGCAGATACTGTTGGAAATCTGCCCATGGCTTCTCAGAGCTCCTTACTATTTCTGTGCCCTGCAGTCTGACCACACTGGCCAGCACCTGTGTGTCTGCAGGAGAGCTGCTTCCAGGCTGCTGGAATCTACTCTGCCAGTGTGCATGGGATTTAATGTTCCCCTGGGGTAGCCCTTTGGGGTAGCCCTTAACTAAAAATGAAGGTTGCAGGAATATAAATACCTCAGCTTCCTTACTCCTTGGCCAGGTTAATACTGAGGTGTGTTTTATACTGTTTCCCAGGCCTTCCTTGAGGGATGAAGCTTCATTTGCCCATTGGATAGCTGGCTTAATTTTGCACACCTCACTGGCTACTCTCCCTTCTTTTCCCTATATCAGCCCTGCTCTCCTGTTAATTAATGTACCTGCTCTTCCCATAGAACCATATGCATTCAATTCTCATCTTGGAGTCTGCTTCTGGGGGAATCCTACTAAGTCAACAACCACAATAACTTATAATATCAAAACATTAAAATCATTACATTCTTTTTTGCTTATAGTTATTTTTCTTGTGATTTCCGATCCACTTCCCTTCATTTCTGCTTTATTTTCTAATTGCCGAAACTTCTGATGTCATTACCAGTCTATGCTTATGGGATTAGGCAAAAGGAAATAGGAAATATTTGATGGGGGGAAGGTTATTTAAGGTGGGAAGGCAATAGTCCAAATAAAACAGAACCAGCACTAGAACTCATGACCACTGACCTGCAAATTGGATGAAGTTATACCTCTCCTACCATTTACTTTTATTTTTGCTAGAACAAAGCAAAACAAATCAAAATAAACCAACTCACAAAGGGGGGAAAAAAAACCCCAAAAAACCCTACACCAGTACAACTATTACCTCTTACTGCTTCCTATTCCTTGTCTTTCTGCTCCCTTTTATATGAATTCTTCTCCTTGCTTTTCTCTCTCCTACTGTATTTGCCACTTTACAAAGCACACAGGGGGATTCTGGCTAAACCAACCTAACAGGATTCTTGCTGAAGACAGGCCAGGGTGACACCACTTGGGGGATGGTGGAAGGTGAGGATATCTAGGATGACCAGATATCAAAGATGGGAATTTGGCTAAACTGGCCTAGCAGGATTCTTTTGCTAAAACTGCATTTTACAAGGAAGTACACAGATGGGCCTCGGAGAAGGTTCAGAAGCCTGACTAAAGTTTGGCCAAACAAAGAATCTTTTGTCAGCTGGCTAGCATCTACATAGCTGCACAACACTTAAAAGCCACTGCTTGTTGCATCTTCTGCAACTGCAGTACGAATGTAAGGATGATAGAAATGAGGAAGTATGAAGGAGGAAGAAGAGAAAAAGTGTGAGGGCAGTGGTGTGGAGGACTGGATATCCCAGCCTGCTGCACTGTATTCGAGGGATGCGAACACGGGCAGAGGGAGGATGTGTCTGTGTGCACCGTTTACATGTGCTGGGCGTGAGAAATCAACATTACTGTGTTTAAAAGACAAATTATACCAGCAGTGTGGCCTAGGTGGTGACCTCTGCCAAAGTCGAAGACCTGGCTAGAGGCAGGCTCTTCAGATCTGCAACATTTTCTGCTTCTGACCGCACAGGCTTCTGTGCCAGGAAACACACCAAAGCAGGTTCCAGGGACTGGAACAGAAGTATCAGTTCCCAGATAGACTTGCAAATATGGCTGGAGCTACTGCACCCAGTGACCCAGGTCAACCTGGGAAAGAGTCTCAGCACTGTCAATTATGTTATGATCTCACCTGAAGCTCTGCTGCAAATGGCATTGCGGTTTTTGTTTGTGAACATGGTAAAATTAATCAATGGGGCACATGCTCCAGCTGACTTGACCAGCCACAAATGGCCCTGGATATAGCAACTCCCAACTAACAGGGTCTGTTGCTATTGATCACTCTGCCTTAAAGCCTTTTGTTCTGAGATGGTGGTCTTCAATTCAGAGCACCACGGGTGGCATTTCGCTATCATTGCTAAGATATTGGTAGAACCGTTTTTCTTAGAACTGTCCCCATATCTGTCCTCAGGTGAACAAACGCCCCAGTTTTAATGATGGCATCCATGTGTACACACAGAGAGATGTGCAAAGGTTCGTTATTCCTAATGGAACTGCAGAAACTTGGAGAAATAAAACATTACCTGCCGTTTTCATGATCAACGCTTGCAATAGAGTGCATAAATGCTTCAGTTTACAGAAATAGCTAGACCTTCCTGAACCCTCCCAGTGATTAATTAGAAAGCTTGTCTTACAGATTTTTCTCTCAGGTGTAGTAACCTTGTAGCCCTTACCATTAAGAACTAATAAATAAATGCTTGGTTAAGCATAAACAGGGTGATAGGCAGTGGAAGAGTGATGATCTTGGTTTTTATGCAATATGCTCACTCTGTCATTTTACCTTGGAGGACAAAATAATATACAAAACTAAAAGTTGCAAAAGCAACTACAGTGAGCAATTTGTTATTAGGCATTTAAAAAGTGTTAATTTTCCTCACAGTAAATGATCATCTTTGTGATGGTGTCAAGCTTAATTTTAAGAAATAAATGTTCTTGATTTTGGGAAAGCATTTCTCATCTGCAATCAAGCTGAAGATATAAACTGGGTAAAGATATCTAGTGGGTGGGTATTCGGTGTTCAAATTTACTCTTAAAAAAAGGAAAATGAAAAAGAAAAAGAAGTAGATTAGATTGCAAAGCAAATGTTCACAATCAAATGGGAGACTGCCCATTTAACAGATCCTTGTGTATCTGGTTTACACCAATATTCAGCAGCCCCCAACTGTTTTGGCACCAGGGACCAGTTTCATGGAAGCCAATTTTTCCATGGACTGGGGGAGTTGATGAGGGATGGTTTTGGGATGATTCAAGTTTATTACATTTATTGTGTAGTCAAACCTCTCCACTAATGATAAACTGTATTTGCAGCTGCTCCCCGGTGCTAGCATCACCACCTCAGCTCCACCTCAGATCATCAGGCATTAGATTCTCATAGGAGCACAAACCCTACTATAAACTGTGCATGTGAGGCATTTAGGTTGTGTACTCCTTATGCTGATCTGACAGGAGGCAGAGCTCAGGTAGTGATACCAGCTATGGGGAGCAGCTGTAAATACAGATGAAGCTTCCCTGGCCTGCCACTCACCTCCTGCTGTGCAGCCCACTTCCTAGCAGGCCATGGACCTGATCTCCTTCCTTCATAGTGCATGCTAATAAACCTCAGTAACTGCTGATTCCTCCCATCATCCTCTTGTTAGATAAGCTTTGAGAAAGAATATTACATGTCATGCTGGGAGCTTTAACAATCTTGAAATGATATAATCTTCCAAATTTCAGCTTCTATCATGAAAATGATAACAAAAAGTAAAGTTAGCCCCATTACAACTATGCAAACAGAATCTCACAAATATGACAGTATATTTAGAAAAAAAATCAATCAAACTGAATAATTAAAGACAAACATTTGATAAATAACTAATTCTGTGAACTGATTTAGTTTAGAAGGATCTTTAGAGCAGTAACAAATTATTTTACAAAAGCTAGGCTTGACCGTGAGTCAAATCATCGATTTTTATGATTGGGGCAATATGAGTTAATTGCCAATTCAGTCAAAGATTTCCTTTAAACCAAAATAGTGACTTGAGAGATATACCCAAATATATTCTTAAGGCATAATAGTTTGGATTGACATTTTTCTTTTTTATCGATAGAATTCAAGTCCACATTAAAGTAGCTCCCAAAGACATTGGCTTATACCTTGAATAATTCCGAAATATAAAATCGCCAGCTACTTCGCTAAGAGTCATGGATTATGCATGAATGAGGAAAAAGAGAGCAACCTAAAAATATCAGTTTGATTCTTTGCAATTCCTTTTCCTGTTACACAAAGTTAGCATCACATCCAAACAAACACAAAAAACTAAAGACCATCAAGTTAAATTGCAAGCTCTTTATGTAAAAATAACTTTCTTTAGCTTCCTTTGTAATTCCTCCAGAGATTAACACTGTGCCCTTGTGAGCATCTTACATATGCTGATTGAATGGCTTTATCTTTTATTTTTCCTTCAGGAAAAATGAAAAGCAAGAATATACAAAAGACAGCACCAACAAGATGCCCTCTTTTTCTGGGTATTTAAAACTATTCATTCATAAAACTGTTCCTATGCCCTCATCTACAGAGGGCAGTTAATTATTACTCAAAATCTCATCATTCAGAAATAACTTCAATATTTGGTGAACAACTTTCCAGACATCTAAGTTCATACAAAGACAAAGAGATGGAAATATTTTAAAAAGCGGGATGACTTCATAGATGCTGGCTTTAATAACAAATCAAAGGAAAAGAATGAAGTGAAAGAGAAAAATTGTTGGGACTTCAGAGAATCATTTCTTCACCATGAGTTGCTAGAATTTCTTAAAAATTCCTTTGAATGTAATAAAAATAGCATGAAAGAACTGTAAGTCAGTACTTAAAACAGCATCTCTTAAGAGACAATTGTAAAAACGTGCTAACACATCAACGGTTCCTCCTACCACTTCCCTTTTTCTCCACCCTTCAATAGTTGATATGTATGTGTGCACGTGTGTGTATAATTATTTTTACACTCTCGAGACTTATAATATTTAACCATAATTTCCATGATTGTTTAATTTTAGATATTTTATATAGTATTTTATTTTGATTCACCTCTTGCTAATAATAATTACCATGAATACCATAATCCCTAAACTGTTATCTACTTGAGAATGTTGTCTTTATATTTTGGATCACATTTTCTTGTCCTTGAAAGCTTGTAGCCCTGAACCCACTGTTCTCTGGCATTAAGTGTTACTTTGAGAAAGTTTAGGACACATTTCAATTTCCTTTTTTACATGACTTGCTTTCTCAGCTAGGACGCCCGTACAATTTTATCCTTAGAGACCAGAAATTATATTAGCATATATTGTGATGTTGATTTTAAGTTTTTCTCAAATCTAAAGGGCCCTTGAAATATACAGACCAAATCTTTCTTTCTTCAGGAAAGTTTTCTTATATGTGAAATTTTTTGTTGTTCCATTTATCCTGCAATTTTCTTCAGAAACAGTAATTTTGTGATTGTTGGTGCTCCTTTTTTTCTGTCTGCTATATCTGTCATCTTCTCTATAATAATTTTTACTTTTTTTTTTTTTTACCTAATTCAGTTTGTGTGATTTATCCTCTTTGCCTTTATTTCTCAATTCTAGCCTTGATGACTTTGTTTTCAGGAGTATTTATTCTCATTTTTATTGCTTTTAATGAGGTTTTTATGTCTGTAATGACTTACAGTTTCTCTTCCTTCATTTCATTCCTGAGTTTTCCAGCTCAGTTTCATCTTCTACTATTTTGTTGTATCATTTTTTTGAACTCTTTTTGGATTATTTTCTAGAGTTCATGTTGTCTGTGGTTCCTTAGAGACTCTGGAGAATTATTTTTTTGAAAATTCTCCATGCCATGGCTCTCCAGGTGTACGTTCTTCATCTGCCTTTAGATTATGATCCTTTTCTCTTTTAGGTTTTATGCATAGGTCAAAGATGAGTTCTTTCTGCTGATGGGGTGGGCAGGATACCTTCTAAAGGACAGGCTGGTTTTTGTTTATTTGTGCTCTGTGCTTCTTTGAAAAAGACTCCCTGAAATATTAAATGCATTTACTCTTACAATGTTCTCCAAGAGTTCTTCTGATTCTTGTGCCATGAATATCATAAGGTCAATGTTGAGGACCATTATTCTAATGCCCTAATATTTCTCACACATCAAAGGTTTCCTGAAACTCATACCATGGTTTCTTTTCATCTCTCTCTTTCTCGCTGCTTATCTGTCACACTTCTTTAGTCTTCCCTATAAAGTCTCATCACTTTATGCCAACCATTAATGGACTAACCTTTCCCTCCTTCCATCTTCAAGTGACATGTATATTTATGAAAACAATTTTAGGGCTCGTACATCTCTAGAATGGAGGACTCAGCAGAGGATCAAATCAGTTCTATAGAAAATACCACGTTGGTGTTCTTTTTTGGTTGGAGAAGTGGAGAGCATATGTCAAAAACAGTATCATTTTTAGTTACTTATTTTGAAATGATATTATGTTGTTATATCAGGGATTATTGTGTTGCTTTTACTCTCCGATTCAGAAATTGAGCCAACAATTTTTTTTTCTCCTAATCAGATTGCAGTTATATCTAGGGGCTCCCTGGGTGCCCATGGCCAGGATCTATGTGATATTATAAAGTAAAAATGTTATATCATACTCAGTTCTAGTATAATTATCAAATGAGTTACAGTAGAACCCACTGAGATGACTACTAAACTGCAATAGAAACATGTGAAATATGTGGTCTCAAAAGCATTTTTTACACCAGTCCTAAAACAACCCAAGCTGTCAGAAAGAGGTTAAATTTACATATCACCTTCTTTTTGAAAGAATACTTTCCCAAACCTTCAGAACTTTTCCAAGCAGCTCTGCCCTGGTTCTAGTCTGTCTGAATTATCTTTGGCACTCAAATAAAGTGGGAGGTATCTCCTCATCTCCTGCTCCTCATCAAGAGTGTAATTAAAGACTGAGGCAGATACAGGGCTATTCTTGCTAGAGCAGGTTTGACTCCAATTGGCTGGAATTATTTTATTTTTTCAAGTGTAATATTCTCAAGTATCCTGCAAACATTTTCCCCCCTGCATTTCTGTCGTGGTGGCTAAATATACAGCAATAAAACAGGTGAAAAGGGGTTTTTAAAATAATTACAATGTGGAGTGAGGAGACATACTACTGTCAAGAATGATTAAACTGATAGCATTTGCCCATTCCTCTTTCTGATCTTTCTGTAATTCCAGAACACAGGGGCTCAAGGTAAAATACTTCTTTGCCATACAGTCAGGCTGAACTTGTTCCTTAGGTTATGAAAAGTCAAACCATGGCTCTCCTGCTTTATGCTATACTATGGTCTATGATATTAATCTTAAATCATATGAGACATAGTTAAATAGTTACAGCCATTGACTTTTCGTTAATCATCGTGCAAAGCTATCAAATATTCTAAGGCACATAGTTCCTATTTTTTTAACCATGAATATCTGAAATATTTATAAAACAAATGATTTATAGTAGCAAAGTGTAATATAATTTATTTTTTCCAGCATAATTAATCCACTTTACATATCTGTTTCAGTTGAGGACTTAGAGTATTAACAAATATTCTTTCAGGAAAAAATATCATTAAAGCTAATTTAGAAAATATAAAGCAGAATAACATTTCACAGACAAACCATAGATAAGTAAAACAAATAAACAAAATAACAGGTCTCGTTTATTTTTGCTCGTAAGGAGATCCACTCTAAGATTCTAATGAGAATTCTGAGCATCAGGCAAGGGAGAACACTTACCTCTATGAATGTCTTAAAAGTATTAATATAAAGCTTAGGTTTGAATTAACTAACATCTATTATCCAGCAGTTCAATTCTACAAACATTTACTACACATATAGTACAAGGTAATGAGTCAGGTGCTATGAGGTATTAGCAGACACACAAGACATGGGCCCCAAGGAGAGAACCATCTAGTAGCTGGGAGATAAAGCGCGTGTACAGGTAACTGCTCTGGAAGGCAAGGTGGCCATGCTACAAAAGGTACAAACAAAAGGCCGGGATGGCACAGAGGCCAAAATATTAACCACTAGCTGAGAGTTATGGAGAAGGCTTCATGGGGGAGTGAAGTTTGGAGACGAATCTTAGAGGATGCAAAAGATGGGGCTAGAGCTGGGGGTTGAGGAGACATTCTAGATGAAGTGCGCGGTGTGATCAAAGGCATCGAAATGTGAAAGTATTGGGGTGTTTGTGAACAAATGGAGCATGGCTTGTCCAAGGGGGAGATGTGTTAGACAGCGGTGGAAAGCAGCAAGTGTTTGAACTTGAAAATGGGCCAGGGCTTATTCAAATAAGAAAAAGTAGTTTTAAATTTCTCTGTACTTTCAGAATCATTCTGGGTGGGGGTGTTATTACAATTCAAGTTCCTGGGCCCATCCCAAAGATGTCTTCAGTGGGTCTAAGGTAGGTCTGTGCGCCTACATTTTCAATGAGTGAGCTAAATTATTCTGATGTTTGTGGTCCATAGGTTACACTTTGAGAAAACCCAAGTGGGGCTTGGAAAGCAATGTTTAGGTGACAGAATCTTTACATGTTTTTGCTCAGTGAAAATTTGGTTAGTTTCAGAAACTCTGTTTGGATGTTTATGACATTAAATGCTTTTTATAACATGAAAACAGATGAGCTCTTAAAAGAAAACCATATTGATAAAATTTAATCACATAAACACACACACACACACACACACACACACACGAACAGTCCATACCTCCACTAGATTCTAGAAATCTCTATCTTACTAAAAACAGTGTTTAGAAAATAAGCTGTGCAATCCCAAGAATTCTGCAGGGTTTGAAGTGTCAGTATTCAGAAGCAGTGTGAGACATCAAATGCTCTGCACATCAGTAGGTCTGGATAGAAAAGAAATTTAAATAAGAGATGAACTATGCTATGGGGTGGTAAGAAGGACTTATACGTAATCTGACCTGTCAATGTTAAGTTGAAAAGGAGTGTGCTCATGCTTACATAAATCTTCACGCTGCTTTTACTAATTAACATGTATAAAAATCTTAGGAAAATTTTCAGCAGGGGCAATGTGTCTCTTTAGCCCTTTGTGATTGATTTTTCTTCTAAGCGTTTTTAACGGTGGCTAGAATCCTGCAGTAGAAATCGCATTCTTGACTTTTTTTTACAGCGTCGCCACATTTTTATCCTTTTGGTGTTTCTTAATTTCAGACTCTGCATTTTGACAGCTCAGCCCTGTTGATTAATGCCTTCTAGGAACCCCTATATTGCCTGCCTGTTAGCGATCTAATTTTGTGCTGGAATGCCTGGGCTGGTATGTTGAACCGATTCACCACCCAGGTGGCTACATTTGGACTAAATGAGCTGTGAAGGGTTTCATCTTTGCCCATCACAGTCTTCCTTAGCGGAGCCCCACAGTATGCAGCCACTGCTTCGACATGATTTGTCACAACCCATCAATAGAAAATAAATTATTGCCATTCTCACTTGTCAATGGGCTTGTCTTCACTTCAGCTGGCCTAATGATTGGAAGCTCAAAGGGAACATTTCCCATCTTCGTGGAGCATGATTATGACCGAACACACTGCTCCCCTATGCATCTTGGCTAGTAAAAACACGTAGGGAAAGCAAATTAATTGGCTGTTTTGCGCCAGTGATTAGAACATTACACTTGAAGTCTGCAGAAACTGATATTAGGCAAGCAAGATTAGGTCGGTTCTGACTTTTATTTGCTTAGTGCAACATGATTAGCAACTGCTTCATTCAAGGTTAGTGCACTTGCTGCCACAGAAGAAAATCTTCATAACATAATGAAGCTGCATACCTTCAAGCTGATAAGCATGTTCCAGGCAAAAATCAAAAATCTCTCTGGGAAGGAAGCAAATGAGGAGATGTAACGGAGAACTCATCAAATGGCTTTAGCGTCATTCTTAGGTCTGGCACTTTTGAAAATTACATTCTTAGGAAATCTACTCTGCAAGCTATATTTGCAGAATGTAGAGGTGGTAATTGTGTCAGTTCAGGAGACAAAGAATAAAAGGACCCAAGGAGCAACAAGAAGTAGAAGCTGACATCTTTCAACGAACTAACTAAAAATGAGCTTGCTTTTAAAAAACCAGAAAACTCTTCCTCTCTCTCTCTCTCTCTTTTTATGAACTACAGAAAGAGCAAGGAGAGCAAAAGATACAATGGCATCAAGTCAGACCTCATAATTAAATACAAAGATGCAGTAGATCAAAGAGAAAATGTATTAAAAATTAGGTCTAGGGTGTGGATTTAGTTTCCCTGTTAACAGCTTTGCCTGGAGTATGATGACAGAGGTTTTATCTAACAGAATAATAAACAAAGATGTAGTGTACAAGTGAGAGAATGCCTGACACTTTAATTATTTTAAACATGATAGTGGTTTAGATTTTGGCCACATCTCCAAAACTAAGCAATTTTTATTACTGCCCCATCTTGTCTACAACCACCCAGGAATAAGAGAGAAAAATACTGTCAACAAAGATCAAAATCTGAGTTCCTGGCGTCCATTTTTCTCTGTCCTTCTCTGTGCATTATTTTCCATCTTCTTGTCTGTTCTTTAGCCCACAGATGCCCCAAGAGTACAACTAAATCTTCAAATGACACACAATTTAGAAATACTATTAGTATAGTTTCATGTTCATTTAATTTAGCTCGGGTTTCATCTGTGCCACAAAAGTTGACACCTGTGGCTTAAGAACATGAAAACACCTCTGCATGGTATCCGTGACTCACATGCATGGAAGTTTCCCCCGTATCACAGACATTTTGGCTTACCAAACTCTTTTTTTTTTTTTTAATGTTTTTTTTTTTGAGACAGAGTCTCACTCTGTTGCCCGGGCTAGAGTGCTGTGGCGTCAGCCTAGCTCACAGCAACCTCTAACTCCTGGGCTCAAGCAATCCTTCTGCCTCAGCCTCCCGAGTAGCTGGGAATACGGGCATGTGCCACCATGCCCGGCTAATTTTTTCTATATATTTTTAGTTGTCCGATTAATTTCTTTCTATTTTTAGTAGAGACGGGGTCTCGCTCTTGCTCAGGCTGGTCTCAAACTCCTGAGCGCAAACAATCTGCCTGCCTCGGCCTCCCAGAGTGCTAGGATTACAGGCGTGAGCCACCGCGCCCAGCCGGCTTACCAAACTCCTCATAGTTTTCTTCTTCTTTCATTCCTTTTTACTAGCATGAGTTACTGCCTTCTGGTGTTCGGAAACATACAGTTCTTAGGTTTCCAAGTCACCCCTTTGGCTTCTGGATTAAGCTCTCATGTCATCATGGCCAATTCCTACGTTAACATGGTGAGTGTTCCCTGCTCTAGGATGCCTCACATCCTCAAGGCCTTATTTCTCTTCATCGTGTACTGTATTTCCAGCTTCCTCTATTAAAGCACACTGGATCTTTTACTTCTCCTTCTATCTTATTCTTATCTTAGACTATTAAACTAAGATCTATCTCCTGTATATATATATATATATATATATATATATATATATATATATATTTTATTTCAGCATATTATGGGGGTACAGATGTTTAGGTTACGTATGTTGCCCTTACCCCTCTCCCCTACCCGAGTCCGAGTTTCAAGCATGTCCATCTCTCAGAGGGTGCGCATTGCACTCTTTGTGCATGCATATACCCGTCCCCTCCTCCCCCTCCCCCTCCCCCCTGCCCGACATCCGATAGATGTTATTCTTATATGTACACTTATGTGTTGATCAGTTAATACCAATTTGATGGTGAGTACATGTGGTGCTTGTGTTTCCATTCTTGGGATACTTCACTTAGTAGAATGCGTTCCAGCTCTATCCAGGAGAATATAAGAGGTGCTATATCACCATTGTTTCTTAAAGCTGAATAGTACTCCATGGTATATATATACCACATTTTATTAATCCACTCATGCATTGATGGACACTTGGGTTGTTTCCACATCTTTGCAATTGTGAATTGTGCTGCTATAAACATTTGGGTGCAGGTGTCTTTCTTATAGAGTATCATTTGTTCTTTTGAGTAGATGCCCAGTAATGGGATTGCTGGATCGAATGGTACTTCTAATTGTATCTCTTTAAGGTGTCTCCATATTGCCTTCCACAGAGGTTGCACTAGTTTGCAGTCCCACCAGCAGTGTATGAGTGTTCCTATCTCTCTGCATCCACGCCAACATTTATTGATTTGGGACTTTTTGATAAAGGACAGTCTCACTGGAGATAAGTGATATCTCATTGTGGTTTTGATTTGCATTTCCCTGATGATTAGAGATGTTGAGCATTTTTTTCATATGTTTTTGGGCCATTATTCTGTCTTCTTTTGAAAAGTTTCTGTTCATGTCCTTTGCCCACTTTTAGATAGGGTCATTTGATTTTTTCTTGTTGATTTTCCTGAGTTCTAAGTAGATTGTAGTTATCAGCCCTTTATCGGATTTGTAGCATGCAAAAATTTTCGCCCATTCTGTAGGTTGTCTGTTTGCTCTTGTGACAGTTTCTTTGGCTGTGCAGAAGCCTTTGAGTTTGATCAGGTCCCATTTATTTATTTTTGTTGTTGCTGTGATTGCCTTTGGGGTCTTCTTCATAAATTCTTTGCCTAGGCCAATGTCTAGAAGAGTATTTCCAACATCTTCCTCTAGAATTCTAATAGTTTCATTCCTTAGGTTTAATCTGTTACCCAGCGTGAGTTGATTTTTGTGAGAGGTGAAAAGTGTGGATCCTGGTTCAGTCTTCTACATGTGGCTATCCAGTTT
>RJWJ010013817.1:16611-39282 GCA_004363605.1 Indri indri | reverse complement strand
TTTTTTTTTTTTTTTTTTGAGACAGAGTCTCACTCTCTTGCCTGGGGCGAGTGCCGTGGCGTCAGCCTAGCTCACAGCAACCTCAAACTCCCGGGCTCGAGCAATCCTACTGCCTCAGCCTCCCGAGTAGCTGGGACTACAGGCATGCGCCACCATGCCCGGCTAATTTTTTCTATATATATTTTTAGCTGTCCGATTAATTTCTTCCTATTTTTGGTAGAGACGGGGTCTCGCTCTTGCTCAGGCTGGTCTCGAACTCCTGAGCTCAGGACGATCCGCCCGCCTCGGCCTCCCAGAGTGCTAGGATTACAGGCGTGAGCCACCGCGCCCAGCCTAGCTCTAAGTTTTTTGAGAACTCTAATTAGTGAGTGAACCAGGACTCTTTTTTTTTGCCTTCCTCTTTTATTTCTTCTTTTCTCATGAGTATGCACCAAAAAATGGAAATGAAATGGAAATGAGTTTCATGTAAGATAATTTGCATCAGTCTTAGCAGCGCTTATAAAATGTGAGAGAGGATCTAGTTCTTTTTTTTTTTTTTTTTTTTTTGAGACAGAGTCTCGCTCTGTTGCCCAGGCTAGAGTGCTGTGGCATCAGCCTAGCTCACAGCAACCTCAAGCTGCTGGTCTGAAGTGATCCTCCAGCCTCAGCCTCCTGAGTAGCTGGGACTACAGGCGTGCGCCACGACACCCAGCTAATTTTTTCTATTTTTAGTAGAGATGGGGTCTTGCTCTTGCTGAGGCTGGTCTGGACCTCACCTCAAATGATCCTCTCGCCTCGGCCTCTCAGAGTGCGAGAATTACAGGCATGAACCACCATGCCTGGCCAGGATCTAGTTCTTTTAGGCAGTTCCTCTAGTTCCTTATCTGTCTGATTCACTACTATATACTGATGCTGAAAACAGTGCATTTATTGAACATGCAGAGAAGGTACCTAAGAAATGACTGTCCAAAAATGAATGAAATTATTGGCTAAAATGATGTTTTGAGTTTTGTCAATTTATACTGCTATCTTCGACAAACACAGATATCTGAGAGGAGACTTGGTGTGCAATACATACTACAACACAGCTAAGGTCTTTTTCCTTATGGGTATACAAACACACGTATGGGCACAGATAAGGTTGTACATAGGTATATACACAGACTTAAAAAATATGTTGTCATTCACATAAGATGACAACATTCCTGACACAACCTATGGGTGGTTTAATACATCTGTCCATGCTGGAGAGGAGGACAGCTATGGCTGAAAAGGTGAAAAAAAACCATGCAGGGCTCCCATGTCATTCATTCTGTGGACAACGGAGAACCCACGGAGGTTCAATACCTCAGTAGAGAGCACATGAGCTCTATGTCACGGTAAACGTTTTCGTCTAGGAAAGTTACAGGCTCAAATGGGGGTTGACCCTGCTCATCTTAGCCTTACATATGGTGCAAACATGAATGCATGCTCTCTGGCATCAGTGAGTCATACATACCTTCATTCTACATTCTTTTAATAAGCCTTCTACGAATTTCCAGTTGGTCTGTGCAATCACTGCAGGAGACAGGTCTGACAATTTGGGTTGCCTCAGGTTTTTTCCTAAACTTCGTGCCTCTTGCATGTATTTCTAAAAATTAAAGAGTATTCTTAATGTATAAACATTAGATATGCTTCTGATCTTCTTAACTTACACAAACATGTGTAGAAACAAACAAGATGCAAAAAAAGCCATACGTGTATGTGTGTAACAATAATTAAAGTTTTAGTGCACCAAAAGGCAGAGAACACTTGTACTCCGCCCCCACCCCCCACAACCTGTTAATGCCTGTGAAAAAGAGGGTGACAGAAACTCCATCAGGTTAAAACTCATTCAAAATGAGATGAAGTTTCAATTAGGTTGGTCTTTTCATTGGAAACACCCAAGGTAGTGATTAGTCAAGATTGTGGCTGGGATGAAAACATTTAGGTGTCTGGATTATAAATCCAAGGTTCTGCAGGAGTCCAGTTGTCCCCAGGTCACTGGTTTCCTCCATTCCTCTCCCCATGCAGCAAGAAACTGAACATGCCTCCAGCCTCTTGGGCAGTGCTCTCCAACCTAACCCTGTGTTCTATAACCAAGTCACAACAGTAAAATCAGGAGGGCTAGAATCTGGTTGTAACTAATTTTATGACCTCAGGCGTAACGACTGTGCATCTCAGCCTATTTGCTAAATGGGCATAAAACATGCCCACCTACCTCATAAAAAGGCCATAAGATCATTCTGAACAGCACGATGTGCTCCAAATGCAGGAGGCCTCTTCCTTCTGTTACATGTTTGCTAAAGCCCTCCCTTGCCTTGCTCCATAATCAAGAGAAAGTGGGACCATAGTGTTACTTTCAGAGTCTGTGGTGACTCTGAGGTACCACAGAAACTTACTTCCAGTGTTCCTGAGCTTTGGTTGGTGAATTTCCACTTTAAAAAAAATCACTACACGTGAATAATACAAGACACATGGTTCTCTCTTCTTTCTATGCTACCTGTAAATGTCTGTCTAGATACCTTATGTTTACATCAGGATCACAAGGCAGAATCCCCAAAAAGTCCAAGTGTCTTAGGACCATATTTAGACAGTAACTGCTCTGAATTATATAGTAAAACTAGCAGTTTTGTGTATGTATGTGTGTGTGTGTGAGCGAGAGAGAGAGAGAAAGAGACATTGAGATTGCAAGCCAGCAAGCACATCCTCCCACGGGTACATATGTGAAATCTATCCTCACCATCTTAAGAGGAGAACTTGGTATTGTAAGAAAAGATCTGTAAAACCCTTTGCATTCTTTAAATAAAAGGGAGTTTGTACATTTAATACAGTTCCCCTTTAGAAGAGCAGTAATCTGCTAAATCTGGTACAAATAAAAAATTTCCCACTGATTAGGAATTCAATTGATCAATTTACCTGCTACTTCCCTAACCTTCATGATGGAAGGCAATGTTAACAAAATAATCTGCTTCTTTTCCAGTCCAATAATTTTAAGGAAAGATTTAAAAACCAAATGAACTCTTCAGGCATTTAGTTCCCACAGCACTTATGTATACTTTTTGCTTCAAATATTTTAAGAGGGTCACAGAAAGAAGGGAAAAGAAAGAATGAGAGACAACTATTATTAATAGGGAAGTTAAATGCAACAGGTTTATAGAAACATTCTGAAGGTTGGTTTTCAAATAAATATAGGAAATGAAAACAGTTTCACAGAAATCAACCTGAGAAACAGGGCAGGGACTCTATATAAGAATTACATTTGCATTTCCTGTTGTTTCAGGTTGTACTAATGTTATCCAGAATAGTAAATACTAGAGATAAAAGGATAGTGAAAACAAACGTTAACTGTTAAATGTTTAAAGGATTCTTTTTCCCCTAGCCTCAACTCTTCCATTTTTAGGACTTGTGCAAATGTAGAACCACTACAAGACTCAGTTCTCCAGAAGACTTAAGTATCAAACTTAGCTTAGGAAGAAATATACTGGCTAGAATAAAAGGAGTGACGGATATGGTTAGGCAAGAGGCTGGGAAGAAACCATTGGCATTTCTCTTTTTTCTGAAATATATGAATAAGAGTAACTTTTTTTTTGAGATGGGGGTGTCTCAGTATGTTGCCCAGGCTGGTCTCAAATTCCTGGGCTCGAGTGATTCTCCCACCTCAGTTTCTCAAGTAGCTGAGACTACAGGTGCATAACACCATACCCATCTTGAATAACTTTTTAAAAATTAATAATTGGATTAAAAATGAAACACTGTTTAACGTTTATGTGCTGTTTTATATAAACGAAAACAAGCTAGATGGTGCTGTCCTTAGAGTGACCATATTTACCAAGCACCCAGCACATATGGGATGGGTACAGTCATCAGCCAACAGTGGACTCCACAGGGCCATGTGCAAAGTCTCCTGAGCATCTCTGCTGGAGACGTGGAACTAGCAACATCCCATGGGCACACCCAGAAAGGATACAGGAAGTAGCAAGAGACATCTCTTCACAGCAGGAAGGCAGGATGCCTCTGCATGTTGCAAAAACAGAGCAAAGCCTTTAAAGTAAACAAGTGATGATAAAAATGGCAGCTGGGGGAAAAGATGTATTTTAAGGCAAAAAATGGAGAAAAAAGAGACACCTTTCACAAGGAATGTTTTTATAATAAAGTCCATTTCTCTACAGAGGGAAGCAACCCCAGGTTTCTTCTTAGATTACTACTATGCTTATCTTTATTTCTGTCAAAGACAACAGCAACAAACTACTAGGAACTACATATGAAAATATACCCTATTATTTAATAAACACTGAACTAACTGCTCTTGAATACAGGCTTTCCCTGAATTTCCTAATAAATACCCTATCCTTTAACTGAAGTTCAACTTGTGAATAAGATCATTGTAAAATTAAATACGTTTAAACTAATTTGATATAATGGGGAGAAAATATAAGCGTGCTCAATTACTTGTGCCCTCAAGTGAAAACCCGTTAGTGTGAGCTGGCAAGGAGGGTTCGTGGGAGGAATACTGGCCTAGAAGTCAGGAGTCCTGGGCTACAGGCCTAGCTCTGCCTTTGTGTGTGCCTCTGTGTGCCTTTTAACTCTGGGAAAGTCTCTTGGACTTTAGTTAAATCACGTCAAATTGGACACGATGACCTCAAAAGTTCCTCTTAGCATTAAGAGTCTATGTTGATGACTGCATTTTCTGATCACACAAAATATAGACCAGGAAGAGTAAATTAAAATGCATGGAAATAAAACCCAGCAAAAGAAAAACTGTTTGAAATAGAATCACTTCTATACTTCTGGAAAATGCTTAAATAAAGGGGAGTTTGTATATTTAGTATATTTCCTCTTTGGAAGAAAAGCAATTTGCTATCTGGTACAAAAAAAAAATCCCACTGATTAGAGATGTGAATGATCAGTTTTACATGTCAACAGCATAGAATCACTCATGTTAGCGCACACTATCACAAAAAGGCACCAAACACAAGAGGAAGCAGAGAGCAAAATGGAGAGGCTGAGTTCACATCATGAGGTAATGTCAGGCATTCTAGAGCTGTGTGCTATGTGCACTCACACGTGTGTATCACTCAAGTAACAACAAAGACAACACTGGGGAGCATCTGGTAAAGCACTTTCAGGCAAAGAACATACCAGGCAGCACTCAGAGAAGGATTTTTTAGGAAGTCGTGCAGGAGGAGGTAGACCCTGATCCCACTCCCAGAATGCCATGGAGTTCTGACAGACCAAAAGTTCCCGGGAAGGCTAAGAGGATGTAGAAGTGCCAATGACAGAAAAGCAAAAAGAAAAGGATAGGGAGAAAGAGACAAGCAGAACAAGCATGCATATGATAATATCACAGCAAAAGGGAGGGGAGAGAACACGGTAGCAAAAGAAAAGCACTAAACAGGTGATGCTTCGGTTCTTAAGAAAATGGTTAAAATCATACATTAACATTTATGAACACATCAACGAAAAACAATAAATGTTTGGAATGATGTTTTCTGCTTTATTTCTATACATTTGAGTTCAGAAAATAGTTAACAGGTCTTCTGTGTGGTTTTTTTTTTTTTAGCCAAATTAAGCGGAGGGAGGTTGTATACCAATTTTAGTAACACTAATGCTAATAAGTTCTGATAACCCACTACCACGGTTTTTTTGATCAAAAGAAATAATAAAAACTTATTTATAATTATTCAATTTTATGACCATAAAATTATGGTCATATTTTCAAAGAGTACAAATAAAGCATAAGGAACTTAATTTAAAAATAGTTTAAAAACACTTTTAAAAATGGTGTGAGCAAGCCAAGAAGAAAGCACAGGCAAATACATCTTTACTTACTATAATTAAATTATGCCTGAAACTTAGAAATGTCTATGTTTCTTGTGTTAGTTTTTCTCCCTACAGGAGACACACTGACGAGAAATTGATCCTAAACTTAGCCTTTACTTGATGTAGTACACAGAAAGACTTGTTTTAGAGCCTTATTTTAGAAGTATGGAAATAACAAAAATGGAAAAAAAGGGGTTTTTTGCTATAAGCCAGTACAAAAGGATTAATATTTTAAAATATAACCAAACCATTTTTTAAAAGGACACAGAAGAACCTACATAATGACATCTCCTGGGTTACACGAGCCTAGTTCATGGCTCTTGCTTCAAGGCACCCAGGAAGGCAGCCCACATACCTCCCTCAAGTCGTTGTCCAGCCCCACGTGCTCGGAATGCTGGCGAAGGCGCTCTTTCCTGCGCTGGGCGGTGGCACTCCGACTTAGCCAGCGACTGAAACAAACAACCAAGTAAGAGAAAAATGTGGTTCTTATCTTTAAAATAGAAAAATTAACTGTTTGACACAAAAGACTGACAATATCCATTTTTCAATCAATTCTTTGTAAAATATATAACAGCTTTATTAAGATATAATTAAAATACCATACAATTCACCCAGTTACAGCACAAAACCAATAATTTTTAGTATATTCACAGATATGTGCAGCTATCACCAAAATCAGTACTTTTTTAAATAAAAACTGAGGTTAAAAAAGGCACAGTATCAATACACTTTAGATATCTGTATATATAACAACAAGTCAGATCTTAATTGAGTTAGTACTTGATTACATTAGACATGTAATAGGGATGCCTTGACATGCTCAAAGTAAATACTATGGATGAATATTTTTTAACACAAAGGAGAATATTTTCAAAAGCCATAATTTAGAATTACTTAATTCTAGTACCTTAAAGAACAATAGAAATGTATCAGGTTTCCAACCTTAAAAAAAATTTTTTTTTATTAAGAGATAAAGTCTTGCTATGTTACGCAGGCTGGAGTTGCAGTGACTATTCATAGGCATGATAGCAGCTCACTGCAGCCTCCAATTCCTGGGCTCAGGTGATCTTCCCACCCCAGCCTCCCAAGCCGCTGAGACTACAGGTATGTGCCATTACACCTGGTTTGAAATTTCAGACTTTTTAAGGACTAGCTTTCTATACTTAAGATGCAAACTAATAAGAGTGAGTCCTCATCTGTAAAGCCTAAGGGTTGGACTTGACGACCACTGTGATTCCTTTTTGCTCTAAAGTTTAATGACTGTGTTTCTGTGAAAGGATAGCTTATATTTATCAGTTGTTTTGTGCCCTAGACCCAGAGATCTGCCCTAGGTGAAATGAGGGGCTTAAAGAAATGTTGATGTTTCCCTCAAGTCAAAGGTCCTTTTGTAGCCAGCCTTGCCACCTATATAGGCTCCAGATTAGTGTACAAAATTCAGACTACCCAGATGGCATCCTTAATCACTCCTTTATCTCTATAATCTTCATTCAGTGAAGAATTAAAAACCTGGAACAGTTTTCTTCCCTGCTAAGGAAAATACAAAGACTATATAGACAATTTAGCCTTATAATTCTGGGGGCCTCTAAAATGCAATAACTTCACCTCCACTCCACTTCAGCCACAACCAGGACATCACACTAAATCAAGTGACCATCCAGAACTCTGCAACCGTAGAAATCCTGAACTCGTCCATCTTACGCATTGACCCCCATATCCCATTACACTGGCTCTCCCATGCCTTGACTCCCACTTAGGACCCCTCACACTTTCTCTTTCTGTTCTGACCCTAAATCCTGTGCTAAACCACTAAAGTACTCCCATACTAGCACCTTCTCCTCTGTAATTATCTTCTCTCTCCTGCCTTATCGGCCTAGATGAAAACCACCCTCTCCCTTCCTTGCTTTCAAACCCTGCAGACTAGTTCCTGATTTCCCTCATGACTGCCCACGAGTCACCTACCTGCCCTTTATCAACTCTTCCTCACTCCCCTCGAAGACCCCCCTCAAGTACCACTGCTCAACTGATGACCTACCCTTGCCTCCTACTTCCTGCCCTCTACTGAAATGAGGCATACACACTGATACCCTCCTCTTTCATCTCAAAAGTATAAAATATATTAGCCAGAGCTCAAAACTATTTCCTCCACCTGCATTCTTTTAAAAAAATTTTATTTTATTTTTATTTTATTTTATTTTTAGAGACAGGATTTCTCTCTGTCACTCAGACTAGGGTACAGTGGCACAATCATAGCTCACTGCAGCCTTGAACTCCTGGGCTCAAGTGATCCTTCCGCCTCAGTCTCCTGAATAGCTAGGACTACAGGCACAGACCACCGCACCTGGCCAGTTTAAAAATTTTTGTAGAGATGGGGTCTCACTATGTTGCTCAGGCTGTTCGTGAACTCTTGGGCTCAAGTGATTTAGCCTCCCAAACCCCAAAGTGCTGGGATTACAGGCGTGAGTCACTGTGCCTGGCCCTACCTGCATCCTTGACCAATTCTGACTTTCCTTTTTCAACTTGCTCATTAGTCACCTCCTTTGCTGTATTGCCAAATCTTCTCTCTCAACTGAATCCCTTCAGCTTACAAGCATGCTGATCTCCCTCTTGGCCCTCTATAGTGATGCATAAATCTCTTTCTTCACTCCTCTCATGTACAAATTCTTAAAAGCATTTTGATGTAAGCCTTCTACTTATTTACCTTTGGATCTTCAGTTTATCTGAAATAAGTTCTTCTTCTGAAAATGCCCTTGACAAAGCCACTGAAACCCCTAAATGCCAAATCCAATGACCATTATTCAATCCTCAGATTATAACTCTCTTCTACATTTAGTACTGTTGATCGCTCTTTCTATCTTAAAACTCCAGCAATTTTCAACTACCTTGGTATTTCCAATGGGATAAGTCCTCTCACCTTTGAGACTGTGTCCGAGAATTTTTTTTCATAACCCATTATCTGACATGTTACTTATTTTACATTATTACTTTTTTATTGTCTCTTTGCACTTAAAAGCAGATTCTTGTTGTTTTGTTCATTGCTAAACTCCTGGTGAATAGGACAATCCTCACCTATAGCAGGAGTTTCATAAAGATTTGCCAAATGAATGAATGAGCAATCTAGTGTTATCAAAGGGAAATAAAAAACTGTTAAACTAATAGTCTACCCAGATCAAAGTGATTCAAACAATTAGGTTACTTTATAAGAAAAAAATAAACTAATGATTCATCTGTTCTGAAGGAAAATTTTCATAATTCTCATCCACTTTTGAAAAATAAGATACTGTATCTAGAATCATGACGTGGAAAATTTGAACCCTCACAAGCATCAACATCTCTTTCCACATTTTTAAGTTCAGTGTTTACAAGCAGCTACAGCTCTTTTACTAGAGGGTGAAACTCCAAAAACCAGGGTAAGTAAGATAAAAATTTCAGTCATTAAGGCCAGGTGTGGTGGCTCACGCATGTAACCCTAGTACTCTGGGAGGCCAACGCAGGAGGATTGCTTCAGGAGTTTGAGACTAGCCTGAACAAGAGTGAGACCCGGTCTCTACTAAAAATAGAAAAAATTAGCCAGATGTGGTGGCACATGCCTGTAGTCTCAGCTACTTGGGAGGCTGAGATTTCTTGAGCCCAGGAGTTTGAGGCTGCTGTGAGCTAGGCTGATGCCACAGCACTCTAGCCCAGGCAACAGAGTGAGACTCTGTCTCAAAAAATAAAAATAAAAAAATAAAGTATGACTATTCCCAAATGTACTTTACTTGAAAAAGAAAAAAAAAAAATCTCCAGACTCTGGAATTTTTTTTAAAATTAAAAGTGAAACACTCATTCAAATGCATTAATGCGGTCTTGAAAAAAGTAATCCGATAGGTAAGATGTTTAATGGTTAAGCATCGTGCAACAGAATTGCAGAGCATCCCACCCTTCATTCATTCCTTCAACCAACCACTCAAGTAAAGAACATGCTTACTTGTTATTGGCTGGTCCTGTTGCCAAGACATCAGACTGTAACTTTGGAAAGAACCCTTGCTCATATTTGCCTTGACCAATTTTCATATCAAGTAGATGTGGGTGTATTGCAGTGTGATCCATTTTCATTAGTCTCTGCTCAATTGATTGGGCTATAAATTAAATTTGTAACAAATTAGAGACATTTAATTGCTAAATCTTCAAAAATCATGCTTCCTCCACTCACACGCTTACAGAGAACTCAGTCATTCTGACACTCTGATATAGATTTTTACAAAGACTCTTCAGAAATCAGTATAATGTAAGAATAAAAAAGGTTAATTTTGGGTAAATATTGGATGATTAATTTTCATGGTATCTTCTTCTGCCTTTGTCAAAAGCAGGGCAGCAGTGTTGAAAAAAATCCGTAATTCAGTATTTATAGTTTCTCTTAAGTGGGAATATTCTTACATGAAAATATGGTTTTAAGTATGACATTAGGCTGGGTGCAGTGGCTCATGCCTGTAATCTTAGCACTTTGGGAGGCTGAGGTGGGAGGATCGCTTGAGGTCAGGAGTTCAAGACCAGCCTGAGCAAGAGTGAGACCCCATCTCTACCAAAAACAGAAAAAAATTAGCCAGGTATAGTGGCGTGCCTGTAGTCCCAGCTACTCAGGAGGCTGAAGTAGGAGGATCTCTTGAGCCCAGGAGTTGGCGGTTGCAGTGAGCTATGATGACACCGCTGCATTCTACCCTGGGTGAAGGAGTGAGACTCTGTCTCAAAAAAAAAAAAAAAAAAAAAAACAACATTAAAGAAAATGATGACAAAATATTTTTCTTCAGCTGAAAGACAATGTAAAGGGAAGGAAGAAGCAAGCACAGTAGCCTTATTATTTCCTTGTGCAAAGACCTATTAAATATTCATAGTTCTTCATCTGTAAAACAAGGAACTGTGTTAAGTTTATTGCCTCACTTTTAGCACAGTCACATTCCCATTAGTAGGAGTCATTTAGGAGTGTTTATTAGATCCAGAGGGTAATACAGAGAAAAGTCAAAGAAGTCAAATAAGCAGGCATTTAGAAAATGTCCAGAGGATAAGACACTGGCCTCTTGAACAATAAAATAGGTCAAAGTTAAAAGGATTACTCAAAATTTCTATTTTAAAACCACTTAAACTAAGGGATGTTGGAGATGTCTCAAAGACCCAAGAAACAGTAATCTATTAATATTTCTCAGCTAAAAAAACAAAAACCAAAAAACCAAATGTTTTTGTCCACTGGATTGTCAAGAGAAAATACAACGTTTGAAAAGAAAGACTAGGTCTCCAATCCTTTGTACAGAGACTACTAAAAAAAGAACCAGCAGTAATTGTGTGATAAACAGGAGTTGTTAATCTTTTTTTTTTTTTTTGAGACGGAGTCTCACTCTTTTTGCCAGGGCTAGAGTGAGTGCTGTGGCGTCAGCGTAGCTCACAGCAACCTCAAACTCCCGGGCTCAAGTGATCCTACTGCCTCAGCCTCCCAAGTAGCTGGGACTACAGGCATGAGCCACCATGCCCGGCTAATTTTTTCTATATATTTTTAGTTGGCCAATTAATTTCTTTCTAATTTTAGTAGAGGCGGGGTCTCGCTCTTGCTCAGGCTGGTCTCGAACTCCTGAGCTCAAACAATCCGCCCGCCTCAGCCTCCCAGAGTGCTAGGATTACAGGCATGAGCCACCGCGCCAGGCCGGGAGTTGTTAATCTTTTGACTTAGAAGAAGTACCTTTGTAAATATTTCATAGAATCAGTTTTTGCCCCTTTTTAATACTAGTAGATTGAGTCCTGCTGGCTATTCCCCATACATATTCGAAAGCTTTTCTGGAGAGGAGGTGTCTGTCCATGTTCTCTACTCTTGTCAAAAGAACATGCTTAATGCCATTTTATGTCAGATTATAAATAAAATGGGAAGCCAGTTATTTGTGATTGACAGTAGTACTAAGGGATGCTTTATGGAAGTTACTACTGCCCTCTATGACTTAAACTTCGAAATGTTAGATACAAATTTTAAGCTTCCCCAATGTTCCCTCACAACCCATATGAATTTATCCAAAACCTTCTTGAATTTCATTACATTTTTAACGTGTAACTTGTAACTTCTCTTGAAACACAGTCCATATGTTCTATGCTGGGCAAAATATCCATGGCAAAAGGATGTCATGTTTTAATGTGAAATGATATTTAACTTTTAACAATGCCCGCAGGCTTTCTACAACTCTATACTTTCTATGCTGCGTAATATTTATAAAACATAATTAATGGATGGTTTAGGCAAAATAATGCCTAGATTCATGGCATAATTCTCTGAAGTCCCTGCCAATTTTATATTCCATGAAATACCACAAAATTCCATCTCTGCCAATGGATGCTTCTATCTGCATGAAAGGGGAGGAAAAAAAGGAAGTGTAGCTTCAGTTTTTCCACTGAATTTAAAATGACAGAGAATTTAATCTGATATTGAGTTGTTCTCCTTTACTTGAGAAGTTTTTTAGAAACAAAAATCATAATTCACTCCAGGGTTTATACTGAAAACTGCCACAAGGAGCACAACACAATGCTATTTTTCAGTGATTATACCACCAGTGAATACTGAACATTCAGAAATTATTAAATGCCTGCTTTGAAAGGTCAGGGGTCCATTGTTAGATTTTCAAGGGTTTGTGCCAATATTCATCTGCTGTGATTGGTAAGGAAAAAGAAAACTGTATTACTATCAACTTGTCTTTCTGCACAGAAATCGTGAGGTTCTGGTGCCACAATATTAACAGCAGATAGCCTGTGCCTAAAGAGTTCACCTGTAAATCAAAATTCTTCTTGGTTAGAGGTAAAACAAAAGCAAAAACACAACAAAAGCAAAAAACAATATACAATAAAAATCCAACATCGACAACAACACTCCAATCCCTATAGCTTTTTTTTTTTTGTGGGAGAAGACAAATTTACCTGTTAAAAGAAATACCTGCATCATTTGTGATGGGCAGGCATAGCCACAGTCAGCTGCCTCCTTTCTCTTTTTAAAAAAATTCTTGGTAAATTAAGTTCCTGGAAGACTAGTGCTTTAGCCTAATCTCATTTTCATATATTTTAAATCCACAATGGTACCTTTTCAAAAGAGTATTATATAATATCTGTGACAACAGTGGGAGTACCAAACTCTCTCAGAGGCTGAAAGGAAATCTATCTAATTGGAAAGACTTTCTGGAAGCACACAAATCAAGGAACCAGTGTTTAACTCCATTTAAAAAATTCTGTCAGGAAGGGAGAAATGAAAATTTCCCAACAAGGCATTATACTATTCACAAGGCTATTAAAGCACTGGAAGTCATATTATTCTCTGAATAAACACAGACAATTTCATTTATTCTATCTCCTTAATTTCCAGAAACACAGAGGTAATTGCCACTTCCTAAAGGGGCTCTATCCTTATACTGGGGAATACAACAGGGTGAAGTTTCAGAGACCTCTATGGCTACATGAAAGGTATCATTTACATACTTCCTTCCTTAAATATGCTAAAACTATAGCATCACCACTCCTGACTTTGATCTATTTAAGTAAAGTAGGAAAGGCAAGCAAGCGAGCGAGGCAGAGCAAAGAAGCTCCACATTTGCTGCTTCCTTTTTTCTGGTGGAAAAGCTGCTCTCAAACAGCTCCTACATTTGAAGGAAAAGAAATAAAAGGAAGGGGCACATAGGTGACAGACATCTGTCTATTTGGGAAAGAACAGGTTAGGAACCAGGCATAAATGTATAAAACTGTGTGGATTGGTACATTTTACATGTTTCTTTATTGAACAGCTGACATGGTATTAAGGCTTCCAATCGCTAGCTATGCAACCATAGGGAAGTTACTTAACCTCTTAGTATTCTCAACTGTAACAGGAAGACAGTAACAAAACAAAATAAAAATAAGCATGCCCCTATTCTCTTGTTGTTAAAAGCAAATGCAAAAATGCATGAAAAACACCTGGTATAAGGACTGGCACATAGTACTGTGTAAATGTTGGCTATTAATATGATTATTTATTTAATGGACTATATTACACTGCGAGACAGACTGGCCAAGATTCATAATCCTCTGACTGAGGGAAAAACTGGTGTCAGAGTTGGGGGAATCTCTAATTCAAATGCAAGAATCCAGAGATTTAATTTCAGTAAGTGAAGCCATTATAATTAATGGCACTACTAAAGTAAATATACTGTTTCAGTTACGTAAATTAAGAAGCATCTCAGATATGCTAATAATATTTTAAATTACTACCCCTTTTCTTGGATAAAGAGAAAAGAGGTGAGAAGTAAAAAGAAACATAGTGGCAAGATAAACATTTTTTCCATTACGCAATACAGAGAATAAAACAACAAACATAGCAACCTTCTAGTTACAGTCGATTCAATTTATTATTGCTTTTCCTTTTCTGACTAAGGGAACAGGAATGTCAACTAGGAATGGGGACTTACAGAAAAAGAGAGAAAATTATATTAAGCACTTTTTGCCACAGCACCAGGATTAGCCATAAAGTCTAAAAGTGAAAATTAATTTTGTGGCATATAAGGCCAACGATATGTAAAAATAAATGATCATGAATTTTAATTTAATTTTAAAAGGCATGGCAAACGTACCTGCTTCTTTTAAAGTGCTACATTTCTGATATATAGATGTCCGCAGGGTGGGTGCCCTTACGTTATACAGCCTTATCTTATCAATCCGAGAGTCAAAGACCCGAAGCAAAGGATCTTTCTCTTCCCACTGAGACATAATTTTATTATCAATAAAGGTGGCAAACATCTGTGTTTCAATGAAGCGTGAAAGAAATGGCAGGTAAGGCTCAGGCTGGTCAGACAGAAAGGAAGCCTGTAATGAGATAATTAGGAAATCATTAGTGCAAAGAGACCCTTTCAGTATTACATGATAAGCCTGAAAATTATGTTGCTAAATTATTCTTTTTAAATCTTGTAACACACAAAACTGACACTTGAAATTCAAAAATCTTTAAAAATCTACTCCTTCATTCTTCTAAATTCATGGAATTTAGGTCACTTGGGTCTTTAGCACTGATCTTACCTTACAGAACTAACTTACATTCTGATCCTTGTGACCATTATGTAGAAAAGAGGGCATCATTACTGAAAGATGGTAGATAAGTTGCTATACGACTGTCAATCATCCACTTCACTTACCATTTTGATCCCTTTCTCCAGTGAGCTGTCATTTCTTCTGATCTCTATTCCTAGCCTATGCAATGTACCCCTAAGCCATAATTCAGGGAGACGATTAACTGATACAGTAATGATAGATACAATAACCTTAAAAACTACAACATGGAATCTGTGCTTACGGGTGAAATCTTTTTGTTCTTCAAGTGAACATTTTTCTAGGCTGTATGAGTGTTAATTCAAGATCAAACTCCTTCCAGGCCTGTGCTGACACAACAGTCTGGGCCTTAATAACTAAACAAAGCATTGTCTGGAAGCTGGGTGTTGTGGTGAGTGCCTGTAGTCCCAGCTATTCGGGAAGTTGAGGTGGGAGGATTGGTTGAGCCCAGGAGTTCGAGACCAGCCTGGGCAACAGAGAGGACCCTGTTTCAAAAAACAAAACAAAAACAAAAAAAGCATTGCCTCAAAAACCATCAGAAGCAATCCTTTGGAAAACGTGCAAGTTGTACATCTTATTGTATGCTTGTCTGATGCATGTAATGGTTCAGTACATTATAATCAGTTCCTAATCCAAAGTATTCAATTTTTCTGTTGTTCTTCAGGTTCATGTGTATATAGGAATTCTAGTCTCAATTTCTAGCTGAAATTTAGAAGTGAATTACTCTTTTGGTTGCTGGGTTGATTTTGCTTTTCATTCTTTTGAGCAGATGCAGTATGGAAGCCAGAAGGGGAATGATAGAAGAGTAAGTTCCGATATAAAATTACCTTTTTAATACTCATCAGCTTCTTCCTAGCATATTTATCTTTCATTCTTTTTTTTTTTTTTTTTTTTGAGACAGAGTCTTGCTCTGTTGCCTAGGCTGGTGTGCAGTAGCATCATCATAGTTCATTGCAACCTCAAACTCCTGGGCTCAAGTGATCCTCCTGTCTCAGCCTCCTTAGTAGCTGGGACTACAGGCGTACACCACCACACCTGGCTAATTTTTCTATTTTTTGTAGAGATGGGGTCTCACTCTTGCTCAGCCTGGTCTCAAACTCCTGGCCTCAAGTGATCCTCCTGCCTTGCCCTCCCAAAGTGCTAGCATTACAGGTGTGAGTGACTGCACCTGGCCCATATTTATCTTTCACTCTGAAATTTAGGAGGCCTTTTAAAAGCTTCCTTACAGAAACCCACTTACTGAATTTAACTACTTCCATAGTGCAGATGTTTACACATAAATCCACATAACCAGAGAAAAGATTCACAGTCATCTCTAGAAATCAGTTCAACTCCTCAAAAGGCATTTTATAGATAAACATTAATTTTACTTTTTATGGATAAATAGGCTTGTTTTTTTAAATGGCCCAAATATCTGGGTTTTATGTTCAGACCCTCAAGGACTATAACATTTAAGGTCAACAAAGACTTGGCTTGTAGGACCAGTATGTCCTACAAATATTCCTAGTGAAAAATGAGATGATTACAAGCTTTCTAGAATCCAACATTAAACTTTAATTTCTTTAGGAGTTATATAAAAAGAATTTCATTTATAGTTTGAAGCTACATAAAGATTAAGGAGGAAGAAAATATTAGGGTTTGATTTAAGTAAGAATTTGAATTGCCCTAGGGATAAACCATGGATGTACACAGAGTTTCAAGCTGGATAGGAAAAAGTGTGGAAAATGGTTAAGCTTAATGAGAAAGAAACCCAAGAACAGGAATACATTTGGAGGAGTTAAGGCTTCTTAATATTAAAGAAGTTTTCTCAAACATAAAGTATAAAATACATCAGAACTTAAGTGTTCAACATAGTATGTTATCCTCCATCAGAAAAAAAATCTGAAGTCATAAATTATCTTCTATACTATGCACCTTTACACAGATTTTTAATTACTACTATTTGTCAGATGTTCCAAGATTGTAGATTAGTCCCTTGAAGTATATCAGCCCCTTTAGGAGGCCTTTCATGACAAGAAGATGGCACTTAGCAAAAGCCATGATTCATTCCAACAGCAGTGTTATGTCTTGGCAATCACAGAGGTGGCAGGGGATTAAACCATACCCTGGTGACCTAAAATGGTTAATGTATAGCCATCCCTAAGTGCTTTTGTTTGAAAAAAAAAAATCTGGGGGAATAGGTGAAGAAAATCTGGCAGAAGAATATAGCAAACTTCAAAAAGAAGCTAAAGCTGGTGTCATCTTCTGTTTTCCCTTTCCAAAAATGTTGAAACAGAGTCTTAGACTTACAGTCATAAAACCTAGTTTAGTCACTCTTTTTCTCTTTTGATCCTAGAATGAGATCAAAATTTGGCTTTTGAAACTAAACTGTTATCTTTACATGGACAAGTTGTGACTTCCTTATAGAATGAAGACTAAATGATTTTTTAGAAAAGGAATAGGCCTCTCATTTAACTACACTTGATCATAAAATAAGAGTAAATATAACCCTTACAAAGTCAGTGTTAACAGATTTGAAAACCTGTGAAATTTAAGTTTCTATAATTGATGCATCATCAAAAGATAGAAAATTTTAAAATGAGATTATAGGCAATTTAATATGCAATTTAATGAGCAGCTTAATGAGCCAGTTGATTTGTTTTCTTGTGAAATTATTTTTATCTAGTGTAAAATACTGGTAAAGAAAAGTTCCTAATGGGATGGAAGAGA
Organism: Indri indri; assembly: GCA_004363605.1. Lineage (NCBI taxonomy): Eukaryota > Metazoa > Chordata > Mammalia > Primates > Indriidae > Indri > Indri indri. The sequence continues at coordinate 21,684 of RJWJ010013817.1, read as the reverse complement.
AGAAAATTCTTTGTTTAAAAAAGGTTAACAAAATCAATAATGTAGCCCATTAACCACCACAAAAAGGGAAACTCTGATTCTTTTTACTTTGTCAAAGTTCTGCATTTGTTCCCGGTTGGTCAGCCAGGATTCCATGTCCTGGGCAGTTTGAATCACAAACGCTTCATAATCTGCAAACATCTGTGTAAAGCGGTTAGCAAAGACCTCTCGGAGCTGTACATTGAGCTGGTAGTCCCTTAGTTCTGCCTCTTCACACTGCAGTTTTAAATCCTTGTCTTTTTCACCCAGAGAAGCGGGGAGATCCATTTTTTCCATAGCCACACCAGTCCGTTTGGCCAGAGCCTGCAGACGTGCTATGGTTTCATTGCCCTTCAGTAACTCATACATGCTGATGTTATTAGTGGAGACATTGCCATTCTTTTTGTCATTAACCAAGTCTTTCAGGACTAGATTCTTTAGTTTGGTGGCACTCTCACTGCAATGTAGGCTGCCCTCAGGAGGGATCCCAAATTGAAGAAGAACTTCAGACAGCTCCTGGATAAAATCTACTTTATTGGGAAACTGTGGAAATTCTTCAGGCAACTCAATAAAATGGTTGTCAATATCCACAAAACACAAATTAGCCTGAAAGAAAAAAGAAATACAAAGGCTTAAAATAAAGGAATTTTATGTTCTAAAATATTCCTGCCAACTATTACAAACAAAAGCATAGATTTCACTGCCTTTTATGTTAACCTTCTCAAGGTTCAGAATGTTTTACTCTTTAAAAATAATTTCTTTTGCCGGCATTTTACCCTGTGTAAATATTTTATACCATATTTAATATATATAAATAATTTTCTCCAGATCTCAGCAATTTATTATCATCTGAACATGATTCTCTAATACTTGGCATTCATTAGGCATTCCTAAGTGAGTAAGGGTGCCCACTTAGGAATGCCTAATAGATGGTACTGTTTATGGTGCAATGCTCACTCAATGAGCCTGAACTTTCTTTGCCATTCCACTGCTCTCAAAATATGCAATTTGGAGTTCACAATAATTGTTAAAGATTAGCAGCTGCAGTACCCCAAAATAGGATGAAATTGGCAAAGATCAATCCAATTCACAGATAATCCACAAATTTTTACTTTACCCCTAATCAACTAAACCTCCTGGACAGCAAAACCATTTAAGAGGTCACTAGACAAAAAGCAGGAGGCAGAGAGAGGTAGTGAAGGCAAGTGCTTTGATAACTACAAATGATTAACCCATGAATAATTAAGAGTTGTCTCAGAAGATATTTTTGAGTTGAGAAAAAAGAGGTAACAGAAATCAGAGTAAATTTTTTTTCAGTTTGCTTACACTCTAGATTTGGAATTTTATTTTGAAGAAAAAGACTTTTAAATAGTTTTCAAGTACATACAGAAAATTCAAGAGGCCAAGCATCTGCATAAAATTCTCATTATCCCTCAGGTACCTGATTATAGTGGACTACAAACAGTATTTTACCTTTACCATCCATATTCTCTCGATCAGAACTAGGCTGTCAGCGAAAAAGAAGACTGTGCTCCTGGAAACCCCATGTTTTTCTCTCTGTCTCCTCGACTCCCAGGTCACCAAGGAGAGCATTCATATTGTCCCTCTGATCCAGAATGGCAAGGCAAGGTGAAAGGTGAAAGCAAACAGTTGCTTTTTTTCTCTGTTGATCCCTACTTTTCATGTCAGATGCCAATGAGCCAGAAGTTTAGTGAAGCTACAAATTAAGCTCAATAAAAACTTAAGATTTCCTCCCATTCAAGTCAAATAATCAACAATGATTCCTACAGCCTGACACAACCTTTGAATCCAGCCCCTTAATTCTGCAGATGATGAAATTGAGGCCCAAGAAATCAGCTGACTTTCTGGCACCTGCTCCAGACATGCATCCTCAGTCTGGTAGCCTATGGCATCCCCTCTTCACGGTTTTTCCTCATCTCTATTGTCAGCAACTTTCTCTAAATAAACTAAGAGCTGAAAAGTCACCTCCTGCTGAAGACAGTAGTGCTGTCTACAGCTTTCTTTAAATTCACATCTTTATATGTGTCTTCAGTTTCAAGATACATTGCAAGGTTTAATGGGAGAAAGTAGGTCATCATAATTCATATGGATAATTCATTATCTTTAAAGATGGAAGGAAAAAATTGACTTTCTAATCTAAATGTTAACCAGTAATCTCTCAGCACTTAGATTTTGTACTGTCCCCTTCATTAATGACTTTTTGCTATCTTTTTCTATCCCTCTCCTCCTCCCATGAAAAAAGAAAATGATTCATTTTCTGAAATTTTGAAGCTTGTTATCTCATGAAATCATTGCTGAGCTGCCAGTATATTGCAAGGTGGGACTTCCAGAACCACAGCTACTGGCCTGTCTCTATGATCCCACAAAAGTCTCTTATACTCTCATGTATCTGCTTAGAAGGGTTCAAGTTGGGGCTTTGATTACCACAAAGCAGAAACAGGATATACAAACTTGTATTATGCAAATTTACTAAAGAAAACCAAAAAGTCCTTTCTCTAAAACAAACAAGAACTCTGTACAATAGGGCGTTCTGGTAAGTTGCTTCCTCACTTTTAACTCCATCAAATTTTTTTTTTCCTTTTTTTATGAGACGGAGTCTCTCTGTCACTGGGCTAGGGTGCAGTTGTATCATCATAGCTCATTGCAACCTCCAATTCTTAGGCTCAAGGGATCCTCCTGCCTCAGCCTCTGGGGTAGCTGGGACTACAGGTGTGTACCACCACATCCTGCTAAGTTGTCTACTTTTTGTAGAGATGGGTTTTTTTTTTTTTTTTTTTTTTTTGAGACAGTCTCACTCTCTTGCCTGGGGCGAGTGCCATGGCGTCAGCCTAGCTCACAGCAACCTCAAACTCCTGGGCTCAAGCAATCCTACTGTCTCAGCCTCCCGAGTAGCTGGGACTACAGGCATGTACCACCATGCCCGGCTAATTTTTTCTATATATATTTTTAGCTGTCCAATTAATTTCTTTCTATTTTTGGTAGAGACGGGGTCTTGCTCTTGCTCAGGCTGGTTTCGAACTCCTGAGCTCAGGACGATCCACCCGCCTCGGCCTCCCAGAGTACTAGGATTACAGGCGTGAGCCACCACGCCCAGCCGAGATGGGGTCTTGCTCTTGCTTAGGCTGGTCTTAAACTCCTGACCCTCAAGTGATCCTCCTGCCTCAGCCTCCCAGAGTGCTAGGATTACAGGCATGAGCCACCATGCCTGGCCTAACACCAATGAATTTTAAAAATTGTATCAGAAGAGCTCAAGTATTACATACATGATAACGAATTTACTCAACACCTCAATCTGACATTGTTTTAGGACTAAGTATTTCTACCATTCAACACTGCCCATAGCCTTCACAATATGTAATTACTTCCAATTAAAAACAACAAAAGTTCTATCAAAACAAGAGAACAAAGGCTTAATTATCTCCTCTGTCCTTCCTTTATCCCTACCCTAAAAGGCATTCTGATCTCCTCTGTATAGTTCCTGTATATTCTCTGTTCATTCACTCCTTTTATTTTTTTAAACCCGTGTTATTGATATTTGTAAATGACTTTCTTGGAAAGTAGAGATCACCTCTTATTTATATCTTGATATGTCCCATTGTATACTACACAGATGGCGACAACTGGAGAATGAAAGAATAGGCTCTGAGGAGATAGTCCTTTCAGGGAAATCCCAAAACTGGAGGCGGGAGCAGCAAGTATCCAGGAATATGCGTCTAAGCAGCTCTCTTCATGTTCAGTGAGTGATCTAGCTTCTCAGTGTCTTAAGTTACACCAGTGTGAGGGTAAGCCAGAGGAGAACATTTAAAATATTCCCTCAGAATCTCAGGGCAAGATATGACAAAAAGTGGCAAAAGCAGTTCTGTTTCTGTTTTTCTCTTTTTTGTGCACTCCTCACTGTAAAGATGAGTAAGAATGGTGGAAAGTGAGGTACCACTCTATGCAATTATTCTTCAGTGCCATGTCCTTCCACTCTCATTCTTACTAATCCACTCCCTAAAGACAGTATTGCAAATGGCTACCTGTGGCTTTATCATTTTGGAATCACGGGGATAGTGAGTGGGTGGTTAATTATAAGTCTATGTAGTTACATTAGCTATCCGTAACAACCAAAATCATACCTTCTTAAAATAATCATTTCATAAACTTGTCATTTTTATAATTATTTTTAGAAGACTTGTCACTATTTTTAGCCATTATTTTATTTTAGAGTTTTCAGGGAAAGAGAGAGGGAAGTATTACTAGTGAGTGCATTTAAGTCATTTTTTTTAAAATGACTCTTTTTATATCCACTTCCTCCCAAAAATTATGTGAAGCCCATTATTTCATCTCATTGGAAAATGATACCCGAGTGAAGTGTTATACTGTTTCCCTTTTCTTCTAAAACAATGATGAACTAATTTATAGTTTTTACACAGAGGCAATGCTATTTTTCACAGCTGATTCAGGTTATTTTATATTATTCTACTCTATAAATAGATGGGTATGTATATTTATTAAATGGTGCTGAACTCATCACTGAAAAATTAGAAAAATCACAGACATTACTGAAAGAGCTTTTAGAATCCTTAAGTTTATCTTTAGAATCAGAGGATACACACAGAGACAGAAAAATTTCCTATCAAGGTGACATTTAAGAATTTCTCAACTATTATAATATTTATGCAAAAATGGATAGACAATATTCATACATCTAAATGAACTATCTTGTATCACTTGATTAACACAAAAAATAGACAACATATTCAACAAGAAACTAAAACATGTCGTTGTTTAAGCCTTCAAAACAAAATACATTTGGCTAGTCTACTTTTTCCTTGGAGATTTAAAGGATTTACTTTTTTTTTTTTTTTTTTTTTTTTTTTTTTTGAGACAGAGTCTCACTCTCTTGCCTGGGGCGAGTGCCGTGGCATCAGCCTAGCTCACAGCAACCTCAAACTCCTGGGCTCGAGCAATCCTACTGTCTCAGCCTCCCGAGTAGCTGGGACTACAGGCATGTGCCACCATGCCCGGCTAATTTTTTCTATATATATTTTT
>RJWJ010013817.1:0-16511 GCA_004363605.1 Indri indri | reverse complement strand
TCCGCCTCGGCCTCCCAGAGTGCTAGGATTACAGGCGTGAGCCACCGCGCCCGGCCAGGATTTACTTTTTTGAGCCAATAAAATACTAATTTAATAAAATAGAAAAGAAGAAAATTTCAGGAATAGAGGAAAGACGTAAAATAGGGAGGAAAATGCAGAAAACATGCACAAGCCCAAAAAGAGCAAGACAGCTTACATGCATATTTTATATGATCTGCATCTAGCTATTTTTTCCTAAACAAAAATGTTAATTTTGGTGGGAAAACAGTCATTAGAAGTAAGCAGCAGATGATTACAGAAATCATTACCTGGCAAAATGACTGTGGCTTAGTGTGTTATTTTAAATACACTTATTAAAATGAGAATCTCTATGGGAAATAAGAACAAATAAAAGGGAAGCTCAGGGGCCGATCGCTGTGGCTCACACCTGTAATCCTACCACTTTGGGAGGCTACAGTAGGACAACTGCTTGAGGCCAGTTTGAGACCAGCCTGAGCAACATAGTGAGACCCCGTCTCTACAAAATAATAGAAAAATTAGCCAGGAGTGGTGGTGCACACCTGTACTCCCAGCTACTCGGGAGGGTACAGGAAGATTCCTTGAGCCCAGGAGTTTGAGGTTGCAGTGAATTATCATGATGCCACTGCACTCTAGCCCAGGTGACAGAGAGACTCTGTCTCCAAAAAAAAAAAAAGAGTGAAGCTCAGCATGAGAGATTTTATTAAGAAAGGTGCTAACAGCTAGTAATATAATGTAATTAACCATTTTAGGTTTTTTAGTAGGCCGTAGCACTCTCATCAATACTTCATTTCAAAGGCTCTATATTCTAATTCTGAGTATCATTAAAAATAGCTAAAAATTAGAGGCCAGGTGTGGTGGCTCACACCTGTAACCCGAGCACTTTGGGAGGCTGAAGTGGGAGGATTGCTTGAAGCCAGGACTTTAAGACCAGCCTGAGCAACAGTGAGACCCCTCTCTAAGAAAAACTAGGAAAACTAGCTGGGCGTGGTGGCACACAGCTGTAGTTCCAGCTACTTGGGAGGTGGAGGCAGGAGGATCACATGAGCCCAGGAGTTTGAGGTTGCAGTAAGCTATGATCCCACCACTGCACTCTAGCCCAGGCAAGTGAGACCCCACCTCCCCAAAAAATACATAAATAAAATAAAAATTAGATTCAAAATGCTTTCGAGAATTCTTGTTTATTTTCTTCCTAAATAACATTTGAAAATACAAGACACAGAAAGTATAGTAACCTTAAAGACTCATAAAAGCAAAGGGTTAGAATTTTTATCTCAACCACCAAGCCAAGTTGGTATTTAGAACAGGTTGGTAACTAGCCTTATGTTTGAAAACACAGAATACGAAAGTATTTGATATTTTCCATTATTACTAGTTTGTTGAAAGATGTTACTTTTCATTTGATAGAAGTCAGAAATCAAATTCACCTCAATTAATATAATGATTTTAAAGGATGTTAAAAAATGAGCAGTCAGGCCGGGCGCGGTGGCTCACGCCTGTAATCCCAGCACTCTGGGAGGCCGAGGCAGGCGGATTGTTCTGAGCTCAGGAGTTCAAGACCAGCCTGAGCAAGAGCAAGACCCCGTCTCTACTAAAAAATAGAAAGAAATTAATTGGACAGCTAAAAATATATATAGAAAAAAAAAATTAGCCGGGTATGGTGGCGCATGCCTGTAGTCCCAACTGCTTGGGAGGCTGAGACGGTAGGATTGCTCGAGCCCAGGAGTTTGAGGTTGCTGTGAGCTAGGCTGACGCCACGGCACTCGCCCCAGGCAAGAGAGTGAGACTCTGTCTCAAAAAAAAAAAAAAAAAAAAAAAAAAATAGAAAAAAAAAAAATGAGCAGTGCTGCTTAAAAACAAAATTTACAACATGAGGAAAATAAATGAAATGTTATTGTAACAATAAAGCAAAGATCATGCTATTATTCCATCTTCACAAACGTATAGTTGTGAAAATCTGCCATTGTCCTGTTTTGAACAATGTTTAATTAACGACTATGTGGTAGTAACCATTAGGAGTCACCATCTGCATTCTTTGGCCCAGGCTCTCTGCTTGGAGAGTGAGGAGAGTCAGAGACACAAGTTGGACAAAGACAATGCTATCTAACAAAAGTACCCTTGGCCTAAATCAACAAACAGCAAATGCTTCATCATTCATTTTAAGTTTTACCTCTTGAGGAAGTTCTAGTTTAGAACGGTCAGTTCCTTCTTTTGACTGAAGGCCCATCAGATAAGGGACAGGAGCATCAAGAAAATGTAGCAGAGAAGCAGGGAGGATGGGTACATAAACATGCTGCCATTGAAATGGGAACAAAAGTGTGGTGATGCCTTCCGCCACAGTCATCAGGCGTTGATAATCTGCACAGAACAAGGAAAAATGGAGGGGAAGAGTCCAAGTAAAAACAATAACAGCAATAAGCCTGAAAATATCAATTTCAGAAAAAAAAGTTCTGCGTTAAAAACAAATGTTTCTTTATGATCATGCAGAAAATAGGACAGTTCTATTCCACCATAATTAAAGAATTAAATAGTTTCATTTGAATGGTTTTAAGGGGCTGTGGGTAGATGGGAAACATCATCACACTCTTTACTTCTTAAAATCACTGGTATTTGAATTTACATTCCCTTAAAGTGTGAAGGAATCAAGGGCTAATAAAGTTGCTCTTGGCACTTATCCCATTGAAAATGCACAAGATACAGCATATTGCTATTGATCAGTTTTATATACATGTACACTTATACAATCTCCAATTCAGAGGCGCTTTTTTCCTTGTACAGTATATATGATCATGGCTATAGCCCTTGGTTAGTTGATTATTTTTATTTTAGCGCTCATTTTGTGGGTACAAGAAATCAAATATATATGCATTCACAGTCGTGCTTCCTATATGTAATCCCTAACTGCAGAACTATCATATCTAGGGATAAAGTGAGTTACCATAAAATTAAAGATTGGTTTTTTTGTTGTGTTTTGTTTACATGAACTAATTTATCAAAACTAAAAACTGTCTACAATATTAAAGTGGTCTTTTAAATCATTCTGCCATGGATGCTTTATGTTAATACTTACATATGTCTACAATCCTTTTTTTTTTTTTTTCTACAATCCTTATTTAAACCTTTGGAGGCAGCCATGCTTTAGAATTCAGATTTTTTAGAAAATATGGTACATATACCACATATATGAACTATCTATGGCAGTACCCTATAATCAAATACATTCATATTTCTGTAGCAAACCATTTGAGTGTCTCTGTAGGACAGATAATCAAAGAATGATGAATAGGGTCATTTTGGTTCAGGTCTGGTTTCACTGACAATGAATTGCAAAAACAGGTTTGATTTTCAGTATTTTTTGGATTTGAGAATTGAAGATAAGGGATTATAGGCATGTAATAATCTGTTCACAGAATTCATTGTACACAAATATAGTAAAATCTGAGGAAGACTTTGGGGGAATATTTTTTAAAAGTTTAAGGAAAATGATCAGATGTTACTTGGTTCACATCAACTCAAAGAACACTTGACCAAGTACAAAAAGAATGTTTTCCATTTAAAATTTTTTGTGTCATTTTATTACTTATTTTTTCAGACAGGGTCTCACTCTGTCACCTAGGCTGGTGTACAGTGGTCCAGTCATAGCTCACTGTAATCTCAAATTCCTGGGCTCAAATGATCCTCCTGCCTCAGCCTTCCAAGTAGCTGGGACTATAGGTGCAGGCCACCATGCCCAGCTAATTTTTCTATTATCTTTTTGTAGAGATGGGATCTCACTATGTTGCCCAGGCTGGTCTTGAACTCCTGGCCTCAAGATCTTCCCACCTTGGCCTTCCAAAGTGCTGAGATTACAGGCATGAGCCATCACACCCAGCCTCATTTTATAATTTATTTATTTATTTATTTTTTTGAGACAGAGTCTCACTCTGTTGCCCAGGTTAGAGTGCCATGGCTTTAGCCTAGCTCATACCAACCTCAAACTCCTGGGCTCAAGCGATCCTACTGCCTCAGCCTCCCAGGTAGCTGGGACTACAACTACAGGCATACACCACCATGCCTGGCTCATTTTTTCTATATATATATTTTTAGTTGTCCAGATAATTTCTTTCTATTTTTAGTAGAGATGGGGTCTCACTCTTGCTCAGGCTGGTCTGAACTCCTGACCTTGAGCGATCCAACCGCCTCAGCCTCCCAGAGTGCTAGGATTACAGGCGTGAGCCACCGTGCCCGGCTCATTTTATAATTTTTAAATGCCTTTAATAGTTTACAATGGGATTTTGGTAATGAATCACAAGCTATCCACAGCCCAAGTGTACTTAAAATTTTCCTTATTTCACTATTAAGGCTCAAATTTTAGTTGAAAAGTTGTTTACAGGAAACTTCTAAAACAAACACCAGGTGGCCTGAAGGGTAGGGGGTCAGTGATATGAGCACAAAGAGCTGACCCAGTCCCCTGGGGTGGGGACACACACACACACACACACACAGAGCTTCAGCTGAGACCCACAGAAGCAGCTGGGCTGAGACAACTGGTACTCTCTGTGGAGGAGAGGGGGGTAGTGGTCAAAGGAGATCAGATAATCAGTTACCTACAATTCTCCTAGTATCAGGCAGAGATGTATGAACTGTAGGAGATGAGGGTCTTTTATCACAGGGGTTGGGGTGGGCATAGGAACCTGACTGAAACCTCAGGAGTCTATTGGATGGCTCCTAGAAACTGTGCCCTTGTCAGAACTAAGTGCAGTTCTGCACTGTCACAGGATTCCATTATGGCACTTGCCCCATGGTACTGTCTCTTCTCCACTGTGGGTTCCCTAAGGGCAGAGCGGTATCCATTTTCTCTGATTTTGCCCATAAAGCACAGGGGGGTTCATAGCCAGTGCTGACTAAAATTTACTGACCAAATTTACTGCTGTTACTAAGCGTTAATTGTTCTCCTCTAATGTTCAACAGAATCCTAATTAAAAAAAAAAAATCAAGAGTAGGAATACAGATTGATAACTAACTATAAAAAGACCAAATCCAAAAGAAGTATCCTTAGATTCTACTCTGTAGCCTCCATTTCAACCAAGGATTGGGGTCTTTTTTATTTTTGTAACTTCAGTATTTGGCACAGTATCTGGCATATAATAGAGGCTCAAATAACATTTTTGAATAAACAAATGAATTAGTAGGATAAGAATATATAATTTTGCTGAATATCCATAACTTAAATAGATATGCTTAGATTTTATCCACATGAGATTAAAGAACCACTCATTTTTCAGTAGGAGAAAATGGTAACTACTCAAACAAGAAACTGTTCACTGAAAAAATTACATTTCTTGGTAGATTCTACATGAGTCCCTATATGAATATATTCAGTTAATTATGTGCATGCCCAGGCACATTATAAGAAAAATCCAAATATCTGTTTACTAAGCCATGGTTATTATTCATCTTGTAGAGAATTGTTACCAAGTGACTCATTCTAACTATGCATTGGTAGACCTTATAGGAATCAGAACTCTTAGAAATAAAAATCACATTTTAACATTTAGCCCTTCCATATTAAAATGTAAGCTTTTTTTTTTTTTTTTTTTTTTTTTGGTTTTGTTTTTAAGAAACAGGGTCCACTGTATATCACCCAGGCCGGAGTGCAGTGCCTGTTCACAGGTTCGATCATAGTGCATTACAGCCTGGAATTCCTGGGCTCAAGTGTTCCTCCTGCCTCAGCCTCCTGAGTAGCTGGGACGACAGGTGCACTCAACTAAAAAAGTAATGATCTTAACAATAAAATATATTCCAGATGTCCCAAGGCCCTGCAGAGTAGGAAAGGATGCTCAGGAAGCTTCCACAGCTTTCTGGAAGTGACCAAAGAATAAAAAAACTCAGTGTTGTTCCACCAGGAAGATGTATCCCACACGTCACTCCTGAAGTTTGAGAACAGAGTCTACTGAAAACTGAGAGGAAAAAATATAACTTCATATTCACTTCATTTAAATATTTTATGATTTGATCATATTAAAAATGTACAGTATTCTCTGTAGGTGAGCTATCACAAAGATAACTTGACCGCTCTTGTCCATATTTGCTAACTTTTAAAAATTGTTATTAGTTTTACTATGGGTTTTTATGGAGTTTTATTGTCATAAAAATAGTTCCATAAACTACTATCAGGGTTTTTTTTGGGGGGGGTACTGTTAATTAAAGATTTAGTTTTCTAAGACAATTACTTCCTAAAAAGAAGTAAATGTTTCTAACTCAGCTAGCTTCTTAAAAAAAAAAAAAACCTAGGTTTTTAAATAGAATTACCTTTTTTACATCATTAAATGGGAAAACAATAACTACTTAATAGCCCTTAAATAATTTAATGTAGGGGTATATTCTTTCTCCAATCCCTTGCCCACCTTCAATTTTGAAATGCCTTACTTAGGAATAATTTTTTTTTAAGAAAAAGGAGAGGATTCACTTGGTTAGTAAATATTTATTAGTCATTTATTCTGTCAATCCCCTTCAGTCAAAAAACCCTAGGAGCACACCTGTACTTAACAAGTTGGGTAGATTACTCATTGCAGAGAGAGAGAGAGAGCACACCTTGGGGAACTGTAACGTGTTAGTGAAGAAAGAAACTACTACAGGATTTGGGCTTTGGGTGGATAATTTCAGGAAGTCTGAGGAAATGGAGACTTGCTTTGGATTGGGAGCTGTCAGAAATCAGGGCAATTCTATGACTGAGTGTATCTCAGTAAATCTGATTTATAGGGAGGGTAGACTACAGCGGGAATAAAGCTGTAATTGGTTAGGAAGTAGCAGTTACTAATTTCATGAGAGAAGAGGAGGTTTGGAATTTCGTGGGTTTGCACAGTGATTTTGCTTGATGTTCTTGTGATGTTATGTCCTACGAGAGAACAACATGGCTTAGTTGTGAACATCAGATCAGTGTGTAGTCACAGTGACATTACTCTATGACAGCCAGATCAGTTCCTAGACATCAGAGTCCGCTTTTTTCTTTCTCAACTATAAGCCAGACACAAGTGAAAGGCCCAGGGTTTTAAGCAGTCAAATCCTGTGCTAGTCGCCGCTCAGCTCCAAATCCACTCAGCGTATTTTCTTTCACAGTGAGCACAATGTTAAGCTTCGCCAGTAGAGGGCAATCAAGAGACACTGCAGGAGAGAGGGCTTCTCATCCTGGTTCCAGTGTGCAGCGCCTGGTGTTCTGCTTGTTTGTGCTACTGTTATACTGTTGATCAGTGGTGGGGATATGTGAGGACATCCAGTGGTACACTGCCCCAGCCACATGCCCAGAGTCAACCGTCCCTCAGCAAAGGAGCCCAACGTCCACCTTCCCACAGCCGTCTCAACACAGACACTGCGCATTCGGACTCATACAGCGGTGACCTGACTTCTGTGGGCCCACTCACTAGCTGAAGCTCACTTGTGCTTCAGAGGTTTGTCTTCTGCTTGCCTGGTGACTGAGGACCAGCTCTCACCCACGTAACTCACTGATCTTCTCCATACTTTGCAACCACAATTTCTTCAATGAGGTGTGAACCCCAGCCTTGGGAAATAGATCTCCTCTTCCAAGTTTGTCCTTCCTTGAGTATCCTTCAGCATTTTCTTTATGTCTTTATAGTTACCCTCCTATTACAGCTTAACAACACTTCATATTACATTGTTCTGTTTAAATTACTGTGGTTCCCTGCCTCTTTATTGGACCTAGGCTGAAAGGCACAGGGTTTTAAGCAATCAAATCAAATCCCTAAGCAGCTTGGCTACTTTCTTTACCATTGGTAGGGAAAATGTTCAATCTCCTAGAAAATACAAAACTTTCTACTTGGGTTATTTTCTTGCTTTGGTCATGGAAAACACCATTGTGAGAAATGAAAAAAAAATTACACATTTTCGCCCCTCCTATTAAACACTGAAAGACTGCTTGCTGTACATGGTTTATTTTTATCTTCACCATAATTCCACCCATTTGTTGTGGGTGTTCTACACCTATTCTTCCAGTTCTGTATTCTCTTCAACATTGGTTGAAATATCACACTTTTTTTTTTTCTATTCTTTTTTTTTTTTTTTTGAGACAGAGTCTCACTCTGTTGCCTGGGGCAAGTGCTGTGGCGTCAGCCTAGCTCACAGCAACCTCAAACTCCTGGGCTCGAGCAATCCTACTGTCTCAGCCTCCCGAGTAGCTGGGACTACAGGCATGCGCCACCGTGCCCGGCTAATTTTTTTTTTTTCTGTATATATTTTTAGCTGTCCAATTAATTTCTTTCTATTTTTGGTAGAGACGGGGTCTTGCTCTTGCTCAGGCTGGTGTCGAACTCCTGAGCTCAGGACAATCTGCCCACCTCGGCCTCCCAGAATGCTAGGATTACAGGCGTGAGCCACCGCGCCCGGCCAAAATATCACACTTTTTAATAATGAAATTACTTAGCAGAAACAAGACAATTCTTTCTAATTGAACCAAGAAATAAAAAGCAAAGTTTTCTTCTTTAAGCATGCTTTTAAAAAATTTAAGTATTTTGGGAAAGTCTTTTTTTCCACTGACACTCAAAGTGATGCATGTGTAACAGAATTATTTTAATATTAAGACGAGCTTCAGCATGGCATACAAGGCTCATCATAATTTGGCCCTTGTCTGCCTCATTCCTTATCACCACCCCATACAGTCACATCACTGCTTGCAGTTCATGTACCGAATGGGATACGTTTTCACATGTCCCTTCCCCTTACACTGCCTAGCTAAGTTCCACTTATTCCTCAGGCAACTGTTCTCCAAAAATCCTTCCCTGACACTTATCATCACTAGAGTCCCCTCTACATCCTTTAATAGTACCCTATCTTTATTTCCATCACAGCAATTATTCATCTCATGAAAACTATTTCAAGTCTATTATAATTATCTTTTTGTGTGTTTATTTTCCCTAATAAACCATCATTTTCTAGAGAGCAATGGCTGTATTTTTAACCTCAATATTTTTAACATTCAGCATAGGGCCTACTACATGGTGAGTGGCCAATAAACGTGTTGAGAAATTAATATCTAAGGCATGTAAAATAATCTAAATTAACATCTAAGGCATGTATCATAAAACTTTTCAGACATTAAAAAAATTACACTTAACTGTGTTATACAATGAACTATACAAAGATTTGCCTAACAGGGGCTCTGGCAAAGACATCAAGTTTCAGCCCTTGCCACACTGTCCACCAGCACCACCAGGGAGAATACTATCAGCAGAGGGGTCCAGGTCTGGAGCTGTGGTTGGTGGCACAGGAACCATGGTAGCTCAGGACAGGCACCGTGTCTAGCAAGGTGTATGCCCTGCCAAACACTGCCAAAGGAGATGTGAAGCTGGTGGTGTCTAGCCCACCTCTGGTGGACTTCCTGGTGCCATAGGAGGATTACACACCTGTGATCCTGGATGCAGTGCCTGGTTATTACCTGAACCATGCGGGCTTTGAGGTCTCAGATCCGTGCATAATTTGGCTCATCTCCCTAGCTGTGCAGAAATTCACCTGAGATATTGCCAACAATGCCCTACAGCACTACAAAATGAAGACCAAAGCCGCTGGCACCTCCTGAAGCAAGAGCAAAGACCATAAGTACTCTAATTATGGAGGACTTGACCCCTGCCCTCAGTGAGTATGACACCAATGTGAAGCTGCCACACCATGTCTCCTGAGTCAGCCAACCTATATGTGCTTGTCGGTTTTTGTAATAAACTTTATCGTGACCAAAAAATGCCAACAAAAGGGCTAATGACAGATTAAACACAGGTAAAAAGAGAATAAACTGGGAGACAGATGTGGAGAAATTACTCAGAATAATGAGATAGAAAAAGAGGTTAAGAGACATGGAAGATTGAGCAAGAGAGATTAACATGTTTAATTAGAGTTTCAGAAGGATAAAAAAGAAAAAAATGGATGGAAGTAATATTTCTTTATTTATTTAGAGTGTTATGAGAATTAGAGTTTTAATAGAAAAATCTTTATTTATTAGCAAGGAATGCTCTTTTTCCTTCTAATCCTTTCTCTTCTTCCTGCTGAAAGATGAATTTATCCAGACAGCACTGTCCATGGTATTTACATGCTGCCCCCGGCTCCACTGGCTCACTTAGTGTCAATTCCCAAATCTTTAGGATTAGTCACCGGATTAATCTTAGCAGGCTGGGGTAATATCGCTGCAGTCATGGTGCTAGGATGGATGCTGCCTTGCTTCTCTATCTTTGGCACTATTTTGCACCCTGTGCACACCTCCGTCCAATTTCATGTGCTTATAGCCTTCTGAACCCCCAGTGCTGGCAGATGCATGTCTAAGGCCACCTCCAGGATCAAACTGTTTTCATCTATTTCTTCTGAGGGAACCAAAAGTAAGATGACCTGATGCTTCAACTGAGTTATCTTTTTTTGACACAAAGTTATTTCACTCTCTCCAAGTTTCCTTAAATCTTCATTCTCACCATTCTGCAACTGCTCAGTCTCCTGCAGCTCCTGCTCCTTCTCACTCAGTAGTTTGGCCACTATTACCAACTCAGGCCTCCTGAACTATAACTGGGCTTCAGAACCAGCCTGGCATGAGGAAGGTCCACAAGGGCCCACCTTGGGCAAACAGCTCCTCCAGGAGTGGGCTACCACATCTTCAGGGCCAGAGGGCTGAGCAGACAGCCCAGCAGGCCCAGAGACACTGAGCAGAGGCCCACAGAAGTTGGGACCACTGGAAGCAATGTTTAGAAAGATAGTCAAGAATTTCCCAAAACTGGTAAAGCACATTAACTCTTAGATTTCAGGAAACACAATGAATCACAAGCAGGACACAGAAATAAAGCCTTGTTCAGACAAAACACAGTCAAAATACAGGACCACCAAAGACAGACAGAAAATCTTACATATAACTGTAGTGAAAAAACAGATTTCTGGCCAATGAATGACAAGAGTGATTGTGATACCTGACTTATCAACGGCCACACTGGACACCAGAAAATAGAAGGATATTACCCTCTGAGTACTAACAGAGAAAAAAGCTTTTAATCTATAATTTAACATCCAATGGAACTATTGTTCAAAATAAAAACATTTTCAGATGAACAAAATCTAACAGAGAAATCCACCTCAGGAAAGGAACTTCTAAGAGTATACTGTAGGAAGAAGGAGACTGATTCCAGAAGAAATATCTAAGATATGAAATAAAATGTGAATTTTCAAAAAAATGGTAACTGTGGGTAAATTTAAACACCAAGTATATAAAATAAAAATGTCTAAGTTGAGAGATTATTAAAATTCTGAACAACCATAACAAATAAGCCATAATAGGGGTGACTAGAGTTAAAGCATTTTACAACGTCTGTATTTTAAAGACTTTTATTAACATAAGACTTAAGTGTTTTCTTCCCCAGAGATGGGACAGATCAGAATCATCGACTGTAGTTGAACACCACTTGTCTGAAGCTGAATGGCCTCCCTTTAAAAGCTCTGTATTTCTGCTTATTATTGGGACAACAGCATTTCAGACAGGAGTCTCAATCCTCCTCCTTTGCAGGCAAAGTAACAAACTTCTCTTTCCTTCTCCAAAAAAAAAAAAAAAAGACTAAGTGTTCATGTTAAAATCTCAAAATTTACCACTAAGAAAGAGAAACAAAGCATATAACATCTGTACTAACTGAAGAGAAAAGACTGCAATGAGAAAAAAATTTCAATAAATTCAAAAAAAGGAAAAAAAGAGAGAGGGAGAGGGAGAAAAGCAAGACAAATGGACAAAATAAATCAACATTTAAAAGTTTGTAGATCTGAATGATAATGAAAATACCAAATATTAAGACTCGTGGGATCAGCTTTCATAGGATTCAAATGCTTGGAGCGGGGGTGGGGGGAGAAAGAGAAAGGTTTAATGAGCCCAAAGGAAGTAGAAAGAATAATAAAGACAAAAAAACAGACATTAATAAAGCAAAGATACAATATCGATGAAAGTAAAAGCTGGTTCTTTAAAAAGAAAACCGACACACTCTGGGTAAAAATAATTTAAGAAAAAGAGAGAAGGTACAAATAAATAGGAATGAAAAGAAGGACAAAAGTACAGATATAGCAGAGGTCAAGAAAATAAGAAAGTATTATTGAGACTGTATGCAGATAAATTGAAAGCTTAAGAAAAATATTCCTAGAGAAAACAGAAGTGAATAAAAATTATTCAAGAAGAAACAGAGGAGCCTCCAGGCTGCTGAACACACTGAGGTACTGGGAAAGTGGTGCACCCAAAGCAGGCACAGAGGCTCTGCACCCCACTCCCATAAGCTCTATACATCTCCTCCATTTGGCTGTTCCTGAGTTGTATTCTTTATAGTAAACCAGTTAACAATTCTGTGAATCATTCTGGCAACTTATCAAACCTAAGGGGTAAGGGTGTGTTGGGGAACCCCTGAATTTGTGGTCAGCCAGGAAAAAATGTGGGTAGCCTGGATATCACATTTGTAGCTGGCACCAGAAGTGAGGGCAGTTTTGTGAGATTGAATTCTTAAACCTGTGGAGTCTGACATTAACTCTGGGTAGTATCAGAATTGAATCAAACTGTTGGGTATCCAGTTGGTATCAGAACTGGTAGGTGTTGAGAAGGAAAGAACCTCTCATTTGGTGTTAGAAAACACCTCTCACTTGGTGTCAGAAAATGTGGGATTTGCTATAATGGCTCAGGCTCATGGAAACATACAGTTTGAAAAGAAAGAAGATGAAAAGGGTGGGGAATGAGGAACTTTTGATTCCTGGGTGGCCACATGGTCACTCACGGTATGGAGCAGCAGCTGTGCTGGGATCAGTTACAAACGGTAAAAGTCACAAAGGAATTTAAAGACGGATCTGACACCCCAGGAGCTGGTTCCCTGGATACACAAGGGAATGTAAACCAATTTAAAAAAAGTAAAATATAAAATCCCTTGCTTATTGTTATATGAAAAAACCAAAACGAAATTAAAAGAAAGTGCTAGGTCAGACCCTTGATGTTGGACCAAGCTCATATTTCAGCTGGTCTGAGCTTGACCACTAACCTCAAAGCCACCCCCGAAGGGAAAAATTATGTGGAAACAACAAAGAGTACCCCTAAGACTTCTAGTCACCAAAAAGTAAGTCCACATAGGGAAAGGGCAAAACCAAGACACTACAGAAACCAGGGATGCAGTGTAAAGTTGTCTCATTTTATAGATGACTATTATTAGCTTCCTGAAGAATCTTTATTTGAATAACGGATTTAGGGGCAGTATCTTTGTTTTTAAATGCTGTAGAGTGGAAGAACATGCTTGGGTTGACACAGGACCCACAGCTCACTATGGAACAATCCTAGATGGCTGTATATGACGCAGACACACAGGAAGTATTTTCTTCTTTTTTAAATTTTTCTTTCTTTCCTTTTTTTTTTTTTTAACATGAAGCGGGGTGGAGGTTCAATTTTCCTTTTTTTTTTTTTGAGACAGTCTCACTCTGTTGCCCTGGGTAGAGTGCAGTGGCGTCATTGCAGCTCACTGCAACCTCAAACTCCTGGGCTCAAGGGATCCTCCTGCTTTAGCCTCCCAAGCAGCTGGGACTACAGGCACTAGCCACCATGCCTGGCTAATTTTTCTATTTTTGGTAGAGATGGGGTCTTGCTCTCGCTCAGGCAGCTTTTGAACTCCTGAACTCAAATGATCCTTCCAGACTGCTAGGATTACAGCCATGAGCTACCGTGTCCAGCCCACAAGAGGTTATTTCTAAGGATACTGCTAGCCTTAAGGACTAGATAAAAACTATTGTAAGGTCTGTTTACCCTGAAGAGGGAAACTGCCCAATTCCTCCTATCAATGCCAAAGGGAACACCCCAGATGAAGCAGCTGATGTGCTTTGTACATAAGCCATGTGGGATTGGCTTTATGATAATTGGGATATTTACCCACTGAATATGCCTGTTACCCAGGTCAAATGCTATGGTTAAAGAGGCTTCTTTTTTTTTTTTGAGACAGAGTCTCACTCTCTTGCCTGGGGCGAGTGCCGTGGCATCAGCCTAGCTCACAGCAACCTCCAACTCCTGGGCTCGAGAGATCCTACTGCTTCAGCCTCCCAAGTAGCTGGGACTACAGGCATGCACCACCATGCCCGGCTAATTTTTTCTATATATATATTTTTAGCTGTCCAATTAATTTCTTTCTATTTTTGGTAGAGACGGGGTCTTGCTCTTGCTCAGGCTGGTCTCGAACTCCTGAGCTCAGGACTATCCGCCCGCCTCGGCCTCCCAGAGTGCTAGGATTACAGGTGTGAGCCACTGCGCCCGGCCTAAAGAGGCTTCTTTTACATGCGTACTTCATGTAACTTTACCGCTGCAAAATCGAACAGTCTGAGAAGCTTTATCAAATTTGCTTCTTCTCATCTTACAGATGCTAATAAAAACATTACGTTAATTAATAAAAGAATGTGGAGATGCTGAGGGGAGATTCAAGGGACTTGTCTCAGCAGGGTGGAAATTTTTTAGTGGTTATTAAAAAATGAGGCAAATAAAACACACATTGATGAGACTGAACAAAATTTTTTTTTTTTGAGACAGGGTCTCCCTCTGTTGCCCAGACTGGAGCACAGTGGTGTGATCATAGCTCACTTCAACCTCCAGCTCCTGAGCTCAAGTCATCCTCCTACTTCAGCCTCTCAAGTAGCTAGGCCTACAAGCACATGTGACCATGCCCAGCTAATTTAAAAAAAAAATTTTTTTTTTTTTAGAGACAGGGTCTTGCTATGTTGTCCAGGCTGGTCTTGAACTCCTGGCCTCAAGTGATCCTCCCAAAGTGCTAGGATTACTGAGATTACAGGCATGAGCCACTGTGCCCAGCCCAAAGGTCTTAATACAGCACTATCAAAGGTTGTTTGACTTATAGGGACCCCTTGACGGTTTCCTAACATTAAAGGGCCCAAACAAGTCCTCTCTATTTTCCCTGGTATGGAGAAATTTAAAATTGCAGGAAGGCAAAGATTATAATGAGAAACATGACCTGGAATCACTTGGGACAACTG
The DNA here is from genome assembly GCA_004363605.1 of Indri indri. Lineage (NCBI taxonomy): Eukaryota > Metazoa > Chordata > Mammalia > Primates > Indriidae > Indri > Indri indri. The sequence continues at coordinate 1,493 of RJWJ010013817.1, read as the reverse complement.
TCAGGCAGATTAATGGAGATAAAGGCTGACAAAAGGGCCAGGGTCCCTTGGCTTGACACCTTGCTGGGGACTCAAAACCTAATATACACCAGTGATCGGGGTGGAGAAGTTTCTGGGACTCCTTTACACAGGAGCCTCATGGACTGTGGTACCAAAATCTGTTGGTGAAGTCTTCACAAAGGCTACAATTAGAATGACAGAACATAAAAATGTTAAGGTTGATAGGATTAAGGTGGAAGTTTGAATGAAACTGGAATGTTTAAACAGGCTTTACCTAAATGTTTTATGGGAATGGATCTGTTTTTTTTTTTTGTTTTGTTTTGTTTTGTTTTGTTTTGTTTTGTTTTGTTTTGAGACAGTGTCTCACTGTGTTGCCTGGGCTAGAGTGCCGTGGTGTCAGCCTAGCTCACAGCAACCTCAAACTCCTGGGCTCAAGCGATCCTACCGCCTCAGCCTCCTGAGTAGCTGGGACTACAGGCATGCGCCACCATGCCTGGCTAATTTTTTCTATATATTTTTTTTAGTTGCCCTATTAATTTCTTTCTATTTTTAGTAGAGACAAGGTCTCGCTCTTGCTCAGGCTGATTTCGAACTCCTGAGCTCAAACAATCCGCCTGCCTCGGCCTCCCAGAGTGCTAGGATTACAGGCGTGAGCCACCAAGCCCGGCCGGGAATGGATCTTATGTTTCACTAGCAAACACTTCCCCTACCTAGTACCGTAAAACAGAAACCGTGTAAATCCACCCTTCTAGCAACATTAATTGGACATGCTAAATGGGAATGAATAAGATTGCCTGAACCTACACAGCACAGAACAGAAGCTGGAGTGCTGGTACAGACAAATTCTCTGTACGATAGCCCTGTGTGGAGCACAGGCTAGCCTTATGTCAGAAGCCTGTGAGTGCCTCCCAGTGACAATTACTAGGGTACTGGACTAAAAAATTTCTATTTGAGGGGCAATTAGTGCTTGCTATCAGATACTGATTAAAAGCGTCCCCATGACTTAAGGACATAAAATAATCTTGAAACTTAAAATATCACTAATACCTTGGGTGATATTAGACAAACACTAATGGTAGATGGCAGTACCCAGAAGCATTCCACAATGAAATGGAAATGGTTTATGCTGGGTCTTATTACCAGAGGAATGCAAGGAGGAGACTTTCACAGGCAGGGAGCTTCTTTTCCCCTAGGACTGATTTGGAACTGGGGGAGAAGCTACTAGATTCTATGTCACTTGGACAATGCCCTAGAAACAACCTCTCAACTGTCCAACGAAGAACTGTTAGGTTTATGGATGGCAGTGCCAAGATGAATGGATTACATCCTGTTTGGAAGGCACCACTCTAATTGAAGAAGGTAAAAACAAATCAGCTCAGTGGGCTAACTTCCATGTTGTTTTTCTAGCAGTGATGGAAGAACTGAACAATGTGTAAAAGCTGCTATGGGGGTTTTTACTGACTCATGGCCAGAAGCCAATGGGCTAGCCATAC